>JAZHYW010002052.1:0-35210 GCA_037355805.1 Ixodes ricinus | reverse complement strand
CAGTTCCGTGCCGCATGCCCCCGTGCCTCCACAGCGCTGGCACTGCTGGTGCTCCGTACGGGTGTGCGCCGAGGCCCACGGCTGGGTCCACTGCGGTGTTGGTTGGGACGTGGGCTGATATGGGGCCACGACTGTCGGTGCCTGGGGCTGCTGGAAGGTCCACAGTGGTAGTTGCTGTGGTACGGGTGGGAAAGGGGCTGGGGCTGTGATCAGCTGCTGAGTCTTGCAGTGGGATGCCTGCACTGCCGCTGGGTGCAGGGGCCACCATGGCTGGGGACCGATGCCGGCACTCTGTGTTGCTGGTGCTGGTGGTGGCCCTGGGCCAGGGCGGCAGCAGAGGGGCCGACGCCGGCGCTCAGTGCGCAGCCCGGGTTTGGGGCGACTGAATGGTGCTCGACGAACGCGAGATCCCTGGCCACCTGGTCCGTTCTCGCTGGTGGCGGCACGTACTTCAGCCGGTGCCACGCACGTTCCATAACGCCGCCCGCAGCCTTGGCCATTTCGCGCAGGTTCGCGAAGGTCATACCCTCGCACAAGTCCTGGAACTTGGGATGCATTTGCCTGCGGACCCTCGCAACCTTGTCTGCGTCCGACACGGTTTCGCCTATCCTGTCAAAATACTCCGCGATGACATGAATGAAGTGGCTCAGGTTCTCCTGCGGGTGCTGGGTGCGATGCTCGAGCTCCTCCTTTAACCGATGTTTGTAGTCGACGGAGGCGAACTCTGCATGGAACTCTTTGGTGAATGTGTCCCAGTCTTCAAATCCGCCGGAGAACCGCCACCAAAGCTTGGCAGTGCCCTCCAATGCAGCGGGAAGCACCTGGCGAACGCGCTTGTCGCCTCCGATTCCCGCGACCAGGCAGAAATTTTCGAATTTCTCGAGGAACTCACTGGGGTTCTGGTGGTCTTCGTATCCGTGGAACTTTGGCAACTGAATATTTCCGCACTTCCACGGCGTCGGTTGCGCTGGATCCGTCTCCGGTTGCCGTACCTCCATCGGCGTGTTTAGGAGCAGGTCGCGGACGGTCGCTGCCATTCTTTCACGGTCTAGGGGAGTCCCGTCAGTCAGGCTGAGCAACTGCGCAGCCACGCTGGATGGGGTCGCTTGATTCATAGTCCGTGTGGGCACAAAGAACTCGAAGAGCTAAAGTGTCCAAACCGAGTAGCGGATTGTTTGCGTCGGTTTCGCGCTTGTTGAAGGTCCGGGTCCGAAGGACGAGCCCCCACTTGTGACGTACCTCGTCACTGGTTGCATCGGTCGTACTCACACGCAAGAAATCTCTTGAAACACTTTATTCCTTCGCGTACCCGCGCGCAGCGGTATCGCTCCTGTCGCTAAGCCTCGCGCTTCTCTGACAACCGCGTCTTCCTCACACGCGTCACCGCTCCCCCCGCGGCCGCTGCGCCATCTCTCGGGCTCGGCACAAACAGTCACAGTGGCCGCCCATGCCATTCGAGAGGTGCGGCCAATGTTACGTGCATGCATTTGTGCGCTTCCTTAACAGTGGTGAAGCAAAATGGGAGAACAATAAATCAGTTTTCTAAGGGTGATTGACTAAACAATGTTGGTGTATCCTTATAGTAGCGATCTCGCTCATTCCAGTGGGGGCCAGATAGCTCACCCCCAAATGCCAAAACGCCACAGTAGGCTGAAATGAAAAAAAAAAAAATTGTTTTGGGGCAAAAAAAGAAATTGGCAGAGACATTAAATTCCCTACGTGTAGGAATGTGGAAGAATTCCTACACGCAGTGCATTCCTACAAGCAGCACGCCACGTCTTCCTTTTCACACGGCGCGCCGGCAGGGACATCAGGTGCAACCCTCTGATGCAGGCGCGGCGCACCCCGCCTGCGCTTTTATTTGTGTTTTTTAGGGGCGAAGCTCCTTAGGGGCTAGCCATGTCCGTCCGTCCGTCTGGCGTCCAGTGTTCGTGCTCGTGAGCTCACGTGCTCACGAGCACGTGAGCATCCCAGTACTCGTGCAAAAAAAAATGAAATGATGAAAAACAAATTATGGAAAATATGTTTTCGCAGTCGACAGGATTCGAACCTGTGCGGAGAGACTCCAATGGATTTCTAGTCCATCGCCTTAACCACTCGGCCACGACTGCGACACTGAGCAGGGGCTCTCAGATGTGGTAGTAACTCAAGAGCTGGGGATGTCATGATGAAACGTTGCATGTAGCCGCTCAACGTCTATACAGGAGAGGGCGCTGCGGTCATAATGCGTATATAATCGCAGTAAACTTTGCTTGCACTGGCTGAACGTTTATAGACGCAGAGGGCGCTGCGGTCAAATGCTCAAATGCGCATATAACCACGTTCCATACCACACATTCTCTTTCTGACATGGATGAAAACGAACGAAAGGCTCGGCATGCTAAGTCTCAGCGTCTACGCAGACAAGCACCACCAGAGCTTCGCCCCAATCAACATCATTCACCACGGGAGATGGGGTCAATTTTTCTGAGGCGCTTTCGCTTTGACCATTGAGTGCCTACCGGCTTTAGTGACGAAGCATCTGATATGACGCGTCACAGCCATTGGGAATTCCACTTGTGGGTGCTGTTTTTCTCTGCTACAGACGGTTACAGACAACGCCGGCTTCGGCTCCATGAAACAGTTAATGTGTTTGCATTAAAAAGAAAAGGAGAAACAAGCAATGGCAAAGCAACTGAGCCTTTCTGGTGACACCCCAGAGGCTTCCTAGAGAAGGGTCCTCAAGCTCTCCGCCTTTGTAAGGTCATCTCTTTGCCAAATACATTTTCAGCTTTAATTGACATTCTTTTTATCTTCGGGCCCCTAGCTGATGTAAGAAGACAATTTAAGATGGTACTGCACCTCCAACATGCTGGCACTTTTGAATGTACAGTAATCCCTCGTTATAACAAAATCACTTTTTCGAATTATCGCTTTTATCGAAGTTACACGTGGTCCCGACCGAAATGCACGCATTTTTAACCAGATTATTCTAAGTGGATCGGCGGCCGACCACGCTTGTTACAAAGGCCACGGTGCTGAAAGCATGCAAGTCTACGTGGAGGCGCACGGGAGACCCTTACATTCCCGAGGCAGATGGCATCCGAGAAAACGGAGTAAATGGGTGATGGAGGGCAGAGCGCGCAGAGCTATCCGAGCGCCGCTTCCGATGCCGATGCGCTGACGCAAGCAGAAGGCAGCGGGAGCAGCGTCACCGCTCCAAAGCTGCTCACGGCGCCCGCAGTCAATGCTGCCCGACTCTTGTCAGAATCTGGTAAAAAAATCGGCGCGTGCCTGCGGCATACTACACGCACACGTGCATCATATGGGAGATTAGGAGTATTTACCAAAAGTCGCTTAGATCTGCAAGGTTCAAAAAAGTGGCCGGCCCAAGTCCGAAATCGCCAAAGAATTCGACATTCCGCCATTGGCTATTCACCACTGTTCACCATCTTACAGAACAATCAAGGCACATTGGTTGGGTTCGAGAAGTTTCTCATGCAGAAGAAAGCGAACCTGCAACCCGAAGATGAAAGAGATCGCCACCTGCTTCGCGCATGTTGGATGATTTTCTCTTGCAAGCATGCTTGCCGAGCCGGTGCACGATTTCCATAGCCGCAACGATATCTACAGGTGTGTGAAAATGTTGGCAAAGCCACCGAGGATAACTTTGACTTTTTCGCACTTGTCAATGCGGACGTTTCCATTGTTGCTCCCGCCATGGATGCTGCAACCGTAGACCTTGCGTGCAGCCAGGGTAAACATGAAGCAATGTCGGAGAGGCACCTCGGGAGATGCTGACGACTGCAGACACGAAACATCCTACAGCTGCTTCGAAACAAAGTGGAGCGCAGCGACGGTGACAGTGTTATTGCGATGCCTGAAGCAATTCAAGGAGGACTGATGCCTGGATAAAATTATTGGCAAACTCTACTTATTATTTTTTTACTCGGTAAAGCTTTTGCGGGATGTTCATAACCAAGGTTTGTTTGATTAAATGTACGGTCAGTGTTCCACAGTGTTCCCGTCCACCTTCAAGGCTGCTGGCACTGTTTTTTTGGCTCAATCGCTTTTAATGCGAATAGCATTCTTTGATACTTCACGCACTTTTCGTCTATGATCTATCTATCTATCTATCTATCTGGCTATCTAACCTCTTACGCCGCGGGTCGATAAATAAATAAAAAAGACCGGCGCCGGCTGGGATTCGAACCGTTGACCCTTTGATCAGCAGGCAGACGCGCTAACCACAGAGCTATGAAGGCAGTCATTCAACGCACTCTAAACGGTTGTTTATATCTTGCCATAGGCGCTTACAGCGCTGTCACAGCAGCGCTGCGCCATGCACGAGGGCTCATTCCGCTCTCGTGAGGCTGAGCACGGCCGCTAGCTCACCCTCTCCCGCGCCGGGAGAGGGTGATGTAGCGGCCGTGCTCAGCCTCACGAGAGCGGAATGAGCCCTCGTGCATGGAACGCGCGCGCACCGGTAGCTGTGACAGCGCTGTAAAGCGCGTCCTATGGTAAAGATATAAACAACCGTTTAGAGTACCGTTGGTTGAGACTAGCTGAGACGCCAGAAAGTCTGGTCGGTACCATTTTGAGTGTTTGTGCGTATGGCGCGTGCTTTGCTCGCCTTCCTAAGTGACACAAACGCACGTGCTGGGCTGCGGAGATCGTGCGCAGGGCTGTGAAAGTGTCAACAAATTTAGAATCGCCTCAAGAGTGGGCTGGCGTATCTAGAGTGTGCCGGCCACCTGACGAACGCGCATAACTCCGCACCGTTTGATGCTATTCGCATTAACGTAGATAATCATTCCCAAAGGATGGGTTCTGCTGATTTGGCTCACGCTTGAATTACCGCTTATATCAAATTTTTTTGCTGTCTGCTGACTTCGCCATAACGAGGGATTACTGTAACAAAAGAGCAAGCACACAGTCCTGGCCCTGTCGATCAATCCACTTGGGAATAAATCAAGCTCAGACATGTCTCAAGACAGAAAAATTGAAGAGCCCTTCCACTTCATGTGAAGATGGAGGACCAGTGAACCTGTTATTTTCACGATGTCTACGACAATGTCTAGAGGACGACGTCTAGGGACGACCTCGAGGACGACATCTAGGACGACCTCAAGGACGACTTCTAGGACAACCTCGAGGGCGATGCCTAGAGGACGATGCCTAGACGATGACGCCTAGGACGACCTTCGGACGACCTCAAGGATGACTTCTAGGACAACCTCGAGGACTGGTGCTTAGAGGTTGACCTCTCGGACAACCTCGAGGGACGACCTCAAGGACGACGCCTAGGACAACACTCTTGGATGACCTCAAGGATGACTTCTAGGACACCCTCGAGGACGATGCCTGGAGATGAAATCAAGGGATCAGGACCTCACTATCTAAAAATGCCAAGGAAAACTGACTCACGCTGGTTGCCCCCTCTTTTTATTTTTATTTATTCATACTTGCCACTACCAATGGGGAGTTTTCTGTCTACATCGGACACATCTTTTCTAGATCCTAACGCATTATTAATGTCGGCCTTGAAGAATATAATGTTGTGATGGCGTCAGGAAAAAGTGTGTACAAATGTAACGCTTGTGCTCGCAGCTCTGAAGGCTTGCAGAGATAAGCCTAACTCTGAAGATGTATCGGACTTGTCTAAGTCAGACACGGGTGGCAATACGGTTTATGAATTAACCAACGCAGCCAAGGCCACGCACATCTACGTATAACCTGGAATTTGCATTGGAACGCCTGAATATCAAGCCGGATGTGCTAACCGCCGAAATGAAGTGCGTACAAGCAGATAACAATCATCTGTGTTCCAGCTTGTGACTTTCGCAAGCAACTGACCCAGCGAGTGCCGGATTCAAAACAGCAGAATTGTAGCTGCTCGGTGGCTGCATTCTTGCGACGAAATTATGATCTACGACAGACGGCAGCAAGTGCGAGCATGGAGGCCCGAACATCCGTCAATGCAAGAACTGGTCTCGTGTCGACGGTATCACACAACGGAAACCAAGACAACTACAATTCAAAAGACCGTGCCTTATGAAGCACCAGCGAGCCTCAAGGGGTGAAGGTTCAAGTGCGACCATGGACGATGGATTTACTTTGATGGGCCCTCGACGATGACAAAAGCCATCGGTTGGAAAATCTAAATCATCAAAAGGGACCATTGTGCCTTGTCCGCCGGCTCAGAAAGCCTCATTTGTATCCCGATTCGACCCCAAAACAACGGTAATGGATGTTACTTCTCTTGTTGAACCTTTCCTGTTTGGAAAATCTGTGTGCTGCACGAAGCTGAAAACAAAATTTCCGTTCTACTTGTCTTTTCACGTCTCTGTATCCAAAGACCCATTTGAAGCGATTAATAACCCAGACGTGTGGCCATAGGGGTGCATATTCCACCAGTTTTCCGGGAAACTTGACTTAACACACTCGGCCCTACAGAATAACCCTAGTACAAATAAAAATGGCCAGCAACCTTAAGTGCCGCTATCAAAACACTCGCGGTCTGCGGACGAAAGCAGATGAATGTATGACCAGTATTGTCTCTACAAATTTAGATGTTATATGTTTAACTGAAACTTGGCTTGTAGAAGAGATTTCAAGTGCAAGCTATTTCCATCTCTTTTATAACGTGTATCGTAAAGATCGAGATTACAGTGCCACGGGACAGAAGTTTGGAGGTGGTGTATTAATTGCAATGCGCGAGTCGCTCAACTCGATCAGAAGGTGAGGTTTGGAATCCTATCGTGGAATGTGTGTGGGTCGAACTAATATCCGGTGACGGTTTCAATTACCTTATTGGGAATTATTATTTCTTTCCGTTATCAGATCTCATTGTGTTTGACAACCATTTGAAAGTACTTCAAGAGCAAGTTGATTTTTCAAAGTTTAAAGTACATATATTTGGGGATTTTAACTTTCCTGGCATGGATTGGTCATCTGGTTTAATGACTACCGTATTTACTCGAGTAATTTCAGTCATTTTTAGCCAGGCATTCGAAAGTTGACCCTTCTGGGCGGTGTCCTCCCCTAATGCTCGTTAAAGGGGAACTCTAGGCATGGTTGGACATCATTGAAATCATCTGGTGGGCTAGTTGACCGTATATCTTGGTAAAATTAGTGCAGAGACAAGGGAGGAAGATTGCTCTATCCTCTCTCTACGTTCTTGCTCCCTTGTCTTTGTGCTAATTTTACCAAGGTGCACAGTTGGACATGGGTAGTATTATAATCTGTCTCAAATAACGCTGGTATTGACAACTCTTACTTTGCCACTTTTCCTTTGTGTTCCAGGACGCCCCTGTGAACAACCGTCCCAACGTGTTCACCAACATCCTCCAGCCCACCAAGAATGTTGCCCAGGGCAAGGTGCTCCAGGCAGAGGTCCACTACAGGGTGACGCACAACCTGGGCCGCTTCACGGTGCTGCTCAACAACATGCGGGTGATGGCCATCTTCAGCTGGATCACCGAGCTCTCCGACTTCCTGTCCGTTGACACGAGTTCCCAGGACGCTGCCAGTAAGAGAAACATGCTTTAAAACCCTTAATGCTTGCGAGCCCCAAATTTTTGCAAATTTCACTAATTATAAAATTTAACAGCGCTTGGAATTTGGCTACTAGTTAGTTTTGCACTGGAAAGGATTACAGTTGCACTGCAAGGGATCACAAATAACGATACTGAGACTCAGATGGACGACCCCGTAGTGTCGTGTCATCTTTCTAGTCTTACCGTCATTATTTGTAATCCTTTGCAGCACAGTTTAATTAAAGCCTGGAAAATTTGCAAACTTTAATGGCGTGTTAAATAGCTTAGCTTTATTGTCAAAAGCGCAGGTTTTCAGATTGGATTCCTAGAAACCCAGGGGTTCCCCAAAGTACCCTCATGGGTATTCCGAGCTTCAAGTTTTCTTGACCATCCCTTCCGCAAAGTCAAACGTTTTCCTAGTTTAAAGGGGACACTGGCTAGAGATTTAACTTCTGAACTACTCATCTGATTGGAATAAAATTTGCAGGGGAGATTTAACATCAGATGTATGTGTATTGTGCAAACTTTCAGCTCTCTAGGACAATTAAATATACTTGCATAAGATGTGTCATTCTTCATTAAGAAATCCATGATATGCAAGCAAAGCTATTAAGCACCATTTTGACTGCTTGAATATAAAGTGGGGGATGTGGGACTTCGGGCCATCTAGTTTATAACTCAAATGTAAATATTTCAGGAATAGTTATTATTACCTAAAAATATGAGATATGCATATCTGTCCTATGTCAATTTTTGAAAACATAGTTTTTTTCTCATTGAGGACTTCAACTTAAAGCAAAATAAAGTAGAAAGCCCAATGCCCCAGTAAATTTCGGTTCAGAAACATCTTGATTGTGGTATCGGAATACTTTTACCTTCGAACAAAAGATTCCTTTGTATGGAAATTTGCAGCAAAAAGTGGAACTGAGAAAAGGGCATTCAAACATTGAACTCCTTTACTTTGTTACTGCCTCACAATGTGTTCAAAATATTTTACATCAACTTAACTATTTGGCATATGGTTATATCAAATTTAGTGTAAGGGTGTATAATTAGTTTCTAAAACCGAAAACCTCAGATAATAAAAATGAATTTTTCCCCAAAAATTTGAAATTTAGGCCCTATGTCCCCACTTTATGCACAATTTCTGGCAGATCTAAGCCACCTGCTTATGCATTACTAGGTGCCAAGCACTCCCTAAGTGTATCTGCATTTATTGTTAACAAGCTCCGTAGGTTGCGGCATCACTTTATTGCATGAATGTCGGGACCAGGAAGGCTTCCTCGGCCAATAATCAAGAGTGGTAGGGGTTCCTGAGATAGAAAAGTTTTGGTCCAGACAGTCAAATTTCTGATGTTATAATTAGGAAAACTTAATGGTCGCCAATATAAACCCTCTGCCTTATCTGCAAAAAAAAAGTTGGGTTCTCAAAAATAAAAGGTGTACGAGTATTGGCCCTCTTATATGTTTTTAGAGCTCAGATCTTAGGCGCCCGTTAGGCCGATGGCAATTACACCATTGGCGTAATTGCGCGTTGCATTATGGGACGTTTTCCATAATGACGTCATGAAGGTCACTCATAAAGGTCACGACGAAGGTCACCACCTTTCACAATGAAGGTCACGACCTTCACGTGACCTTCACTCGTGAAAGTCGTGACCTTTACGAGTGACGTCTCGAGGGTCATTAGTGTCATGACTAGAGTCACGAGGGGGATGGAGGAGGAGGAGGAGGGCATACCCTCCTTTCTGTACATCCTCCTCCTCCTCAACAGCTGCGCTCTGCTTCGGCATTGCAGAGAATTGTAAACGTCCTTTTTTTTTAATGTTTTGTTTGTATGTGCTTCAATCGTTGCAGCAGGCCCAGCCACCACCAGCTCTCCTGCGTTTCAGCGACCAGAGCTCGCTTGCAAGAAACAACGTAGTTCACAAGGTGATACGCAGGTTTCTTCATTCCTCTTGTGTTGCGTCAGGTACTTTTCGCTACTGTTAAGCTGCCATTTGGGAGTGACACTGTTGTTGTACGAATGTTGGTAGTTTTTAAACTAATAAAGATTCTTTTTCCAATAGCGGCAGCGCCACGCATCAGCAGCGGCAGCAGCGCAGCGGAGGTTCCACCGGAGCTAAAACTGAATTCATGACCGACACAGAAATAGTCGTCGTTGAAGACACTGCTGCGTGGGACACAAATGCAGTCATCCTGAAGGTAGCATTCTATTGTCACGTTGGTTCGGAGTAATTCATGTTGTGTCTACTACATTTAAATTACATTTCTCCAAAGCAGTCCCATTTATAGCAGTTTTGACGTACTATATATATTATCTTAATTTTCCTTTAGAAGAGGTTTGAAGTGATAATGTTTTTATATTTTTTTGAGAAATCATTTGTTATCCAGAGCTTGGCTACAGCTTCTTTAATTTTTTTAGATTTTAACTGAGTGAAGACATTTTGTGTTTGTGGGATCTCGCGTACCGCCGCCGTGCGCCGTTCCCCACGTGGTCCGTCAACAACTCGAGTCCAGCCTGGTTCTTTCACGGGAGCGGGATTCCGCTCCCGTTTATTGGTACATAAAAACACAACGCTACAAAACACTCAATCTATACTACAAACACACGCGACATTACTCAAATATTTACAAACGTACGTTAAGCCCAAAGCTTAACACAAAGAGGGCCCCTAGGCCTCGTGTCCCGCTATTGCCCGAGAGCAGTTGCTTGCACTCGCCTTTCTTGAGCCCGGCCGGAATCCTAAGAGACTCTTGCCTCCCGGTTACCCGACTAGATCGACCGATGGGCGAGGAGGTTTTCTCCTCGCCCGCCATGGGGCGCCTGCAGCGCCATCCAGTGGCTAGGAGAGAAAGCGGCACGTCGGGAGCCGAATTCGAGATCCCGATCGACCCCGCGGCGACACGACCATGTGATCGTGTCTGAGGCGAGGCAACTGAATAGCTGCCTCGCGGCCAAGACGGCTAAATGGTTTGATAGGCGCCCTCGTGAATGCACGGTGCGCCATACTCCCCTCTCCTAAAAATCGAAGTACGCCGGGATTCCGACTTACGGTTAGGCTGCTCGGGAACACCGTCGCTTTGTTTGGCCTGGAAACCCCCCCACACGCACACCCACACCACTGGTCCCATGGGTCGTCCTCACTGAGGTTCATCAGTTCGCCTGAGGCTTGGGGTTCGCGGCCACCGCACACCTCACAGTAGACTGTGTC
This sequence comes from Ixodes ricinus, assembly GCA_037355805.1. Lineage (NCBI taxonomy): Eukaryota > Metazoa > Arthropoda > Arachnida > Ixodida > Ixodidae > Ixodes > Ixodes ricinus. The sequence continues at coordinate 24,478 of JAZHYW010002052.1, read as the reverse complement.
GACTTCGGCTTGGCGGCGGCCTCCGGGGCAACGGGGTCACTTGAACAGTGTGCCTGGCCACCATGAGACTGGCCCCCCATGGAGTGGTTGTGACCCAGCTGCGGCAGCCTCCCGGAAGGATGCGGGCTGGAAGTCCAATTTCACTGAGAACTGCCACGGCGTCTTGCGTGACAGTCGCAGAAGTTTAACGAGGCTCCCGAGCTGTGGTTCCGGCCGGGGAATACGCTGCCGGAAGACAAGGAGTTCAGCCCAGGCTGTTGTTTGTCCAGACGGCGACTCATCCTTTCATCGTCTCCCAGGAGAGGACCGTTCGGTGCACACCAAGTTGCGTCTCGAGGCAGCAGCCGCAGGGCCGATGACAGTTTACCAGCCCGAAAGCCGTGCGCAAAAATAAAAACTAGGGGTGTGCGAATATTCGAAACTTCGAATACTTCGCGAATAATGATTGCTATTCGATTCGATTCGCTTCGAACTTTCGCTGTTCGAAGTATTCGAGTTCTTCGAATACTTCGGAAACCTACGAATAACGCGGAACTCGCCGATTAGTGTCAACTCGTGGTAGAATCCACGATTTGCCAAAAAGCTGCTGCGCATGCGCGAGCAGAGTTTGGTTGGAAAACAAATGGGCGTGCCGGCAATTCCTAGGCTGCGACAGAGGCGCGGGGAGCGAGTACGGCCGGGCGAGAGTTCGCGAGTCGCTTTGTTTGTCGGTCACGCCGGCCCACTGTGTTGCGCTTGGTTGCACAAATTACTTCTACGGCAAAGAGAACGCCTGAGTTTTTTTTTAGATTTCCGTCGGCCAGGCTGTATCCTGCAAAGAGAAGCTTGGATAGCTGCCGCGAGAAAGAAACACAGGACGGCACGCTCACCATGGCAGCCGAACCTGCCGGATCTGCAGCGCGCATTTATGTCACGGGTACGTCGATTTACGCAGCACCCGGAAAGGGAGAAAGAGGCTGCACGGCCGGACAGCTTGCGTGCACGAGCTTTACGCCCACGTGTATCAAGAGCAGACCAAAACTATGCGTCCACGAAGCCTAGTTGTTTTCCAACCCAGCCTTCCAGCCTTGCACTCATGTTTCCGGCGTTGCGCGTAGGTGGCGCCACTATTTTGCAAATCGTTGGATTCCCTCTCTTGATTTTGGGCTGCGCAACATGATTTCAAGCTTGGCAAACCCAAAAGCCAACCTAAGTTCCTTTTTCTTATTTTTTTTTATATGATGCACTGGAAAGTTATTTGCGGTAGCGCGATCTGTCCTCTGCTTGCCATGATGTCTGGATTCCGAAGTTGGCGAAGTGGTCGTGAAGCAGGCGCTGCGATAGATTTGATGAAGTTTGCAACGGCACGTGCATCGTCGAAGCACAAAGGCGACAAACCACTCTCACTATTGTGGATTCGGATATGGATTTACGGCTGACCTCGGCCACCTCGGCTATCGGCGATATCTGGCTCGTGTTATTTTCCGGTTCATCAGTTTGCCGGTATTCCTTTTATTATTTATTTCTACCCGTTTTCACTGATAAAAGTAAAACTTGCTCCCTCCGCAAAGAAACAAAAACAAAAAAAAACGATGTATTTTTAATTTATCTCTTTTTTGTGTCGCCCTCTATCGGCAGAACTCTTGCACACGGAAAGAGATGGCGCCAAGTAGGGGCGTCTGCGCGGCGCAATCGCACGATCATCGATCATCTCCAAAACAAATTAGGTTGTCTGTTCGTTTATACAGCCTAGAACTTAATTTGCCTCAACGGAGCTCCTAGCTGTAGATGAGAAATTTAGCGAGTGCAGTACAACCGCTAGCCTGGGGTCTTTAACGTGCACCACCCAGGAGTGATACACGACCGCACGCGGTCCCCCAGCACGATCTCCAACTCTGCTGTGGCCTGCCGACCCGCCTCCGCTTGTGTACTTCGGTTTACGTTCACGTGGTTGCGTTCACCCGCGTAAAAAGATTTTGCACAAAGTCGGTGCAGCTGCGCGACGCGGTCTTCGACTTTGTATTGTGGCTTGCCGACCCGCCACCGCTTGTGCACTTTCGTTTCACGCGTTGCGCACGCGATCTCCGACTACGTTTGGCATGCCGACCCGCCTCCACTTGTGTATGCCTTCATTTACGTTCTGCACTTCACTCCTTGAATGGTGTTTTACTGACTGATATTTTATTTCATCTGTTTTTCATCGGTCATATGTGTGACATTTTTCTTATTGCAATAACAATAACATTTTCATAAATGTTTGTTGAAAAAAAAGTCCAGTTGTGTTTTGATTGAGCATTCTTGTTTAAAAGGCAACACTGCTCCTAGAGCTTTCTGTTTAACTTGTGATTCAATGCAAATTAAACTTACATAGCTTATCTGCCATTACAATCTGACTACAAATATGTACTTGGTTCTGATGCAACCTAATTAGGTTTGGTAGTATTGAAAATTTAATTTGCAAAGTTTATGGGAAGGATTAAGACAAATTGAAATACTGAAATAAGAAAAGAAACATATCAGTGAGTAAAGTGTGTAGATAGTTCACTCAGAAATAATATAAAAAAACATCCACTGACCCATTTCACTTCGTTTCCAAGAGAATATTTCAAGATAAGAGACTTGTTTAATGAAAATTGTTCAGGACAAGACGATAAGTGCATGTCAATCTTCAAAAACCACAATTTAAAAAAAACGTTTTCTTAGTATATGTTTGCCTCAAAGAGCAGTGTCTCCCTTAATTCACATCAAATAGAAAATATTTGTTTAAAAAAATCTTCTTATTCGAAACTACTATTCGTATTCGAAAAATATTCGGTTCGATTCGATTCGTAACCTTTATTATTCGATTCGATTCGCTTCGAAAAGATTTTGATATTCGCACACTTCTAATAAAAACATTAAAAGCAAAAAAAAACAAAAAAACACTGAGGTTCTGAGGCATTCCCTCCCCTTATCCACAAAGAAAAAAAAAGAAAAAAAAATCAGCAGCACCCATCCTTTGGGAATGATTATCTACGTTAATGCGAATAGCATCAAACGGTGCGGAGTTATGCGCCTTCGTCAGGTGGCCGGCACACTCTAGATACGCCAGCCCACTCTTGAGGCGATTCTAAATTTGTTGACACTTTCACAGCCCTGCGCACGATCTCCGCAGCCCAGCACGTGCGTTTGTGTCACTTAGGAAGGCGAGCAAAGCACGCGCCATACGCACAAACACTCAAAATGGTACCGACCAGACTTTCTGGCGTCTCAGCTAGTCTCAACCAACGGTACTCTAAACGGTTGTTTATATCTTTACCATAGGACGCGCTTTACAGCACTGTCACAGCTACCGGTGCGCGCGCGTTCCATGCACGAGGGCTCATTCCGCTCTCGTGAGGCTGAGCATCAGCCGCTACATCACCCTCTCCCGAGCGCGGGAGAGGGTGAGCTAGCGGCCGTGCTCAGCCTCACGAGCGGAATGAGCCCTCGTGCACGGAAGCGTGCGCACCGTGCTGTAAGCGCGTCCTATGCGTAAAGATATAAACAACCGTTTAGAATGCGTTGAATGACTGCCTTCATAGCTCTGTGGTTAGCGCGTCTGCCTGCTGATCAAAGGGTCAACGGTTCGAATCCCAGCCGGCGCCGGTCTTTTTTATTTATTTATCGACCCGCGGCGTAAGAGGTTACGCACTTCTGCTCAAATGATACCACATCGGTTCTATTATGAAACATTCCGTCTCATCCTGAGATGTACTAAAGCGAAGTCTAGACGTGCGAGACGGTACGGGCTCACAGCTTTACTATGAGCCTGATATTGGTTCAGGCTAAGCCTCGAGCTCCGTCTTTCAATCAGTGAACACTCGGGCCAGTCCACCTGACCTTGTTATTTCATAACTCATGTGTTGAGAAAAAAGAATGCCCATTTTCTTTACATGGTCAACACATTAAAAGTGTCATCAAATAATACCTGTCATATGCATATTCTATGTTTAGAGACCGGGGTCGTCCTGCCTGGGGAGGGTGAAGATGCGAGCAGCTCGAAGCCCACCAACAGTGGCTGTGTGCTGAGAGCGAAAGCTTGTGTCTGGCAAAGGCCAGATTGACCTTCGACTGGACGCGACTGCCTGCAAACGGCTACATGCGTTGCGCAGACTCCGGAAGTAGATTTTGAGTGGGGGGGCTGAAGTCAAACTTTTTATATATTTTATTATAGGAAACAAGGGCTGAGCCGAATTCTGTTGTTTTATTTTACTTATTGTTTATTCAACAATAAAATATTATTTGCATGAAGTTCCTTACTTGGCATGTACAGTCACTTTTTCCTCCTGCTTTATAACAACAGTAGGAAGTTTTAGTGACTCGTACGCTACAGCCTTGCGTACGCATATACATATTGCTGGTCGGAAATGCATACGCATAGAACGCAATATTGTCACGAACGGAGGTGACACGAAGACGAGCAGTGAACTCAAAAATAACGGTTTAATAGGCGAACTTGTGCCAACCAAAAATAAGTAAAGAACGAAAGAGCGTCGAGGCAGCAGAAAAGCAGGCGGCGATTCGGCGGCGACAACAGAGAGCACGAGCGAGTCTGCCTCGACAAGGTCGCGGGCAGCTGCTTATCTAGCGTGCGTCGTTATCTCGAAAGTTCGGCAAAGAAAGTTCGAGCGTCGCGCGCTCGGGGCGAGGATGAACTGGCACTTTCGAGAACAACAAAGCAAAGGGAAAGTTACAACTAGTGCGAGAATGAATGGGAATCTTCTAGAAGACCGTGACCGAGCGTTGCTTTCTCGGCTCTGCGGGCGGCATTATCCCCCCTTTTAAAAGTGCATCGTCCCGATGCAACGTGAAAGGAAAACAGAAATGGCTAAAAAATTTACGGTGAAACGAAATAAACATGCAGTATCGCAATCCTATCGTGCGTAGAACGGCTTGAGTCGAACGACGTGGACGACTTCGGGTCGTGGCTGGCGGCGTCCTGATGGTCGGGTTCCGTCGGGGAGCACCTCGTAGTTCAAGTCCCCAAGGCGGCGGATGACCTTGTAGGGTCCGAAGTAGCGTTTTAACAGTTTTTCGCTGAGTCCGCGGCGGCGAATGGGCGTCCACACCCACACCCTGTCTCCGGGCTGGAACTCCACGTCGCGGCGACGAAGGTTGTACCGGCCAGCGTCCACACGTTGCTGGTCCTTTATTCGAAGGCGGGCTAGCTGGCGTACTTCTTCTGCTCGTTGGGTGACCAGCTGGGCGTCGTCGGTGCTGTCGTCCGTCGGGTCGTGGGGCAGCATGGCGTCGAGCATCGTCGTCACCTTTCTGCCGTGCACCAGCTGAAAAGGTGTAATGCCGGTAGTTTCTTGAATCGCCGTATTGTACGCGAACGTGACGTAGGGCAACACTTCATCCCACGTCTTGTGTTCCACGTCCACGTATATCGAAATCATGTCGGCGATGGTCTTGTTTAGTCGCTCCGTCAGCCCGTTGGTCTGCGGGTGGTATGCCGTGGTCCGGCGGTGGTCGGTGTGGCTCAGGCGGAGTATCTCTTGTGTCAGTTGCGCCATGAACGAGGATCCTCGGTCCGTAATCAGGACTTGGGGAGCGCCGTGTCGGAGGACGATAGACTCCACGAAGAACTTGGCTACTTCCACGGCGGTCCCCGACGGGAGTGCTTTTGTCTCGGCGTACCTGGTGAGATAATCAGTTGCCACGATTATCCAACGGTTTCCCTGCGTCGACGGCGGAAATGGTCCGAGAAGATCCATTCCAATCTGCTGGAATGGTGCAGTCGGGGGCGATATCGGTTGCAGGAGACCTGCCGGCTTCGTCGGTGGTTTCTTGCGTCGTTGGCATTCGTGGCACGAACGGACGTAGAGGTGGACAGTCTTCGGGAGCTTGGGCCAGTAGTATTTCTCTCGGATCCGTGCAAGAGTCCTACTGTAGCCAAGGTGACCAGATGTTGGGTCGTCGTGGCAGGCTTGGAAGATCTCTTCTCGAAGACTAGCAGGAATCACCAGGAGCCACGTCGAGTTGCTGCCCCCGAAGTTCTCTTTGTAGAGGATACCTCTCCGGACGGCGAATCTTGGCAGGTCACGTGAGAAGACTCGGGGAATCGTACCCCCTCGTCCCTCCAAGTGGTCGATCAGTGCGCGCAGCTCAGGATCGTCCCGCTGGAGCGCTGCCATACCGTGAACGCTTACTGCCCCAAGAAAGTGATCGTCGTCGTCGTCGTCGTCTTTGGCACAGCCGGTAGCTGACTCGACGGGGGCTCTGGACAGGCAGTCGGCGTCGCTGTGTTTTTGGCCTGACTTGTAGACGACGGTCACGTCGTACTCTTGCAGTCGTAGGCTCCACCGAGCGAGGCGTCCCGATGGGTCCTTCAGGCCCGCTAACCAACACAGCGAGTGGTGGTCGGTGACCACCCGAAAAGGACTCCCGTACAAGTACGGGCGGAATTTCGTGATGGCCCAGACGACGGCCAGACATTCCTTCTCGGTTGTCGAGTAATTGCGTTCCGCGTTTGACAGCGTCCGGCTAGCGTATGCGATCACGCGCTCCGCACCGTCTTGTCGTTGGACCAGTACCGCTCCGAGTCCTGTATTACTGGCGTCCGTGTGAACTTCCGTTTCGGCTGATTGGTCGAAGTGGCCGAGAATCGGTGGTGACTGGAGCCGCCGCTTCAGTTCGTCGAATGCCTGTTGTTGTTCTCCACCCCATTCGAAGTTCACGGCGTCTTTCGTAAGGTGCGTGAGCGGCGCAGAAAGCTTGGCGAAATCCTGAACGAATCGCCGGTAGTATGCGCAAAGTCCAAGGAATCTTCGGACGGCCTTTTTGTCGGTGGGCGGCGGAAAGGCAGCTACGGCGCGAGTTTTCTCAGGGTCAGGACTTACACCTTCGTTGCTCACAACGTGGCCCAGGAACTTCAGTTCGCCGTAGGCAAACCGGCACTTCGTCGGCTTCAGGGTGAGTCCTGCGGTCCTGATAGCCTCAAGAACGGCTCGAAGGCGTCGCAAATGCTCGTCGAAGTTGGCCGAGAATACCACGACGTCGTCGAGGTAAACGAGACATGTCTGCCACTTGAGGCCTGCCAGGACGGTGTCCATGACACGTTGGAACGTTGCCGGCGCTGTGCAGAGTCCGAAGGGCATCACCTTGAACTCATACAGTCCGTCGGGCGTGACGAAGGCAGTCTTTTCTCGGTCCCGTTCGTCGACTTCGATCTGCCAGTAGCCACTCTTAAGGTCCATCGACGAAAAGTACCGTGAGTGGCGCAGCCGGTCCAGCGTGTCGTCGATGCGGGGGAGCGGATACACGTCTTTCTTCGTCACCGCGTTGAGCCGCCGGTAGTCAACGCAGAATCGAAGCGTTCCGTCCTTCTTCTTCACCAGTACGACTGGAGAGGCCCACGGGCTGCTCGAAGGCTGAATGATGTCGTCGTTCAGCATCTCTTGTACCTGGTTCTTGAATGGCCTCTCGTTCTTTTGGGGAGACCCGGTACGGCGGCCGATGCACCGGGAGCGCTTCCTCGTTGGTAACGATGCGGTGTTTCGCCACTGTTGTCTGGCGCACCCTCGACGTCGTCGCAAAGCAGTCGCCGAACTCGGCGAGGAGGTCTCCGAGCTGTCGTCGTTCCGTGGCACTGAGCTTGGGGTTAACGTCGAGCTGCGGCGGTGGTGTACTGTGCGGCTGACACGGCGAGGGCTCGTCGGAGATCGCGGCGATTTCGGCGTCGGCCCGGAGTTCCTCAACGTGTCCTACAGCGGCACCTTTCGTGAGGTGCTGCGCCTCCGGTCGAAAGTTCGTCACGAGGACCACAGTACGTCCATCCTGCAGCTCCGTTACGCCCCTTGCGACGCCTATTCCTCTTCCGAGAAGCAGTTGGACGCTGCCCTCCAGAAGGACTTTCCCGCGGGCAACTGCATCGGTCACGACGGGCACCAGAACACTCGACCGTGGCGGCAGGTTCACGTGGTCCGCAATGACTCGGATGGCGGCTGGCGTCGTTTTGGATCCCTCCGGAGGTAGCACGGGCTTTCGCAGCGTCAACCTGTTTGCTCCAAGGTCGATCACGGCACCGTACTCACAGAGGAAGTCCATGCCTAGGATGACGTCTCTCGAACAGTCTTTGAGGACGACGAATTTCACGGGACAAGTCTCTCCGTGGATGTCCACGCGCGCAGTACACCTTCCCACTGGTGTGATGAGATGTCCGCCGGCGGTTCGTATTTTCGGGCCATCCCACGGCGTCATCACTTTCCGAAGTCGGCGAGAGAGCTTCCCACTTAAAACCGAATAGTCTGCTCCGGTGTCAATGAGCGCCTTCGCGTCGTGGCCGTCGATGATTACGTCGAGGTTATTGGACACCGTCGCAGAACCGTCGCTCCTATGCGTCTCGTCGCTAGTGTGGGAGCCTTCCGACGTTTGTGGAGGATATTGGCGTCGTTCGTCATCGGCAATACCACCTCCCGGTATTGCCGCACTCAGTTTTCCCGGCGGGACACTGGAGACAGGCTCTCTCGGCGGGGCCGATGGACAGGTGATGCAGAACGTCGAGGTGAAGGCGAACGGGACCCACGTCGAGGCGCAGACATCGGAGAGGGTGTACGTCGTAGGTAGTCGTCGATCTCGCGTGGTCGCTCACCGTAGCGTGGGCGCGGGTCGTCGGGGTGGAAGCCGCGTAGCCCCAGCTGCCGGTACGGGCATCGCCGATACACGTGGTCAGCTTCCCCGCAGTGGTAACACAGCGGGCGTCGATCGGCCGTGCGCCAAACGTCGGTCTTCCTGGGCGCCGGTTGTTCTTGCCGGAGGTACTGACGTCGATCGCCGAGACGTCGGGGGTGCGGCTGTGCTGGTGCGTCCCGTCGTTGTGGCGCAGGAAGTTGACGGGCAGCAGGTGGCGGTCGTCGGGCCATGGCGGCGTAGCTCACCGTTGGTTGTTCCGGTGGTGGCAGGTCGACGGGAGACTCCGGCTGGACGGCTCGCTGCACCTCCTCGCGCACTATCTCGGCGACTGACAGCGACGCCGGACGCTCAGCAGCGGGGAGCAGCTTTCGGAGCTCCTCTCGGACGACGTCTCGGATGATGTCGCGAAGCTCGTCGGCACCAGTGCTGAACTCGGAGCGGGCCGAGGCCAAGGTTGAGACGCTGCGGAGCCGATGGTAGTGGTGCGCTCGGGCCATTAACGCCCGCTCGATGTTTGTTGCTTCGGCAACAAATTCTTCGACGGTCGTCGGGGGTTGCGAATAAGTCCGCCGAAGATTTCGCTTTTCACGCCTCTCATAAGGAAGCGTAACTTCTTCTCGTCGGGGGCTTGCGGGTCGGCGCGGCTGCTCAGGCGAAGGATGTCTTCAACGAAACTGGTGACCGTTTCGTTGGGGCCTTGAGTCCTCGCCTGGAGAAGGTCTTCGGCCCGCTGCCTGCGATGCTGATTCATGAACGCCCGCTTCAGCTCGGTGACGCAGGCGTCCCACGACGTGAGCGCAGCCTCGTGGTTCTCGAACCAGTGCCTCGCAGTACCCTCCAACGAAAAGTAGAGGTTCTGCAGGTACTGCTCGGCGGTCCATCCATTATGGCGTGCCACGCGCTCGTAGTGTTGGATCCAGTCCTCGACGTCCTCGTGGATCTCCCCGTGGAAAGGCGTCGGAGTCCGAGGGGCGACGGGCAGGTAAACGACGGGGGTGCTACTGTGGTCTGCGCCGTCGAGGAAGTCATCGTCGTTGTCGCTTGCCTTGTCCTCGCCGGGAGTGGTCCGAGTTCAGGAGCTTGCCCTTGAAGACGGCGGCTGGCACGATGCTCCGAGTCTTCAACGGAAGGTCGTCGGGAAATGGGGCTTGCTGAACGAGTTCTTGTAGGGGTACGCTGCACGGGTTTCATACCCCGCACCTCCACCAGAAATGTCACGAACGGAGGTGACACGAAGACGAGCAGTGAACTCAAAAATAACGGTTTAATAGGCGAACTTGTGCCAACCAAAAATAAGTAAAGAACGAAAGAGCGTCGAGGCAGCAGAAAAGCAGGCGGCGATTCGGCGGCGACAACAGAGCAGCGAGCGAGACTGACTCGACAAGGTCGCGGGCAGCTGCTTATCTAGCGTGCGTCGTTATCTCGAAAGTTCGGCAAAGAAAGTTCGAGCGTCGCGCGCTCGGGGCGAGGATGAACTGGCACTTTCGAGAACAACAAAGCAAAGGGAAAGTTACAACTAGTGCGAGAATGAATGGGAATCTTCTAGAAGACCGTGACCGAGCGTTGCTTTCGGCTCTCCAGGCGGCAATATTGCGTTTTGCGCATGCACCTTCCGACCCTCACAGCTTTTACGTACGATCCACGAAAACTACTCTAATATCGCGAAAACGCTTATGCATAGTGCTTCAGGCAATTTCAAAATCCCTACAAGGATACACAGCATTGAAAAATTGAATTTGCGGAGAAGCACGTTTATTATTCTTCAAATGTTCATACAAAACGACATTCACTCTATGAAATGGACAAGTAAGCCAAGATAATTACATATATACAATGACATCTTAATACATATTAAGAAAATGTGCACAAAAGCGTGATGAAGGAAACCGATCCATATATAGGCCTCAAGGCTATGTGTGTTGATCGTCTCAAGGAAGACCAAAGGTCGCCGTTTGCTCAACAGTTATGCAGACAAATTCCTTGATGATGTCGTCAAGGTTGAGCTCGGCGGTTCATCCTTTTTGAATGTGCAAAATAAGGAGGTGCTGTAGCCTCCCCTGACTCATGCGGCTGCGTAGATACGTTTTAATTCGGCGTAAGGCACTAAACAAGCGCACCGCCGAAGCGACAGATGCGGGCACAGAATGAAGAAGTTCCGTATATTTTACGACTTGGTTCAGGAGGTCACGAATTTCGTCGGATTTTGCCTGTAGTGTCTTCAATATGGCATCAATTGTGAGCGGAATCAAGTTTGCATAAAAGAGCCGGAAAAATCAAAAGCTGCGCAGAGAGTCGGGCCAGATCAAAATCACATGCATGCACTCCTAGGGCCTCTTTCAAGTCATCTGTAGTGAACTGTCTTCGCCCGGCTGCGTTAATCAAGGTGCTCTCTAGTTTTACTAGCTGCTTCATACCTGACTGTTCACACCGCCGTTGAGTTTCACTCATAATGCAGTTTACAGCCGCAAAGTACTCCCTCCTTAACGCTGCCTTGCAATCAACTTGGGGGAGAAGGTGTGCTGCTCATTTCAAACCTTTCTGACGGTTTTGTCGGCTTTGCGCTGCGAGGGTCCTTCAAACCTAGCCACATTGCGGTTGAGCTCGTGCAGTCCCCCAACTCTTCAAACGCAACTTCAGACCGCAGGCGGGACATTGCCTTGCAGAGAGTCTCTGCAGCCTCTTTGATACCTGCGGCGCGAGAACGTTGAACGTTGCAGTACCCTTGCAAGTTCTTCGCATGGGTCGAACAAAGCTATAGAAATGTTTATACCTAGCAGCGTTTCAAACCTTTTCAAAAGCCTCTTATGACCCTTCAAAATGGTCCTGCTGTTGTCTGCAGTCGAATATTCTCCTCGTAGCAGCTCGTTCAGTGTCTTCTGAACTCTAGCATAGTTATCAACGAACCTTTTCATTGACTTCACTCTGACAGACCACCTTGTTGTGTAAAGCGGGAAAATGTTATTTGGCGTCGATCCGGCCTCTTCCGCCGCCTCGCGTACTGGAGGAATTACAATAGATGAATAAATTGCTTTGCACTTCTTCGAAGTCGGAGGGGGGGGGGGGCTCAGCCCAATCCTGAAAAATCTTGGGGGGGAGGGTGCTCTGGCCCCCTGCCCCCGGTTCCGGAGTCCCTGATGCGTTGACATTGATGGGCGTAGAGACTGCACAGGTAACCCTACCTGATGGATGCTAGGAGGGTATGCGTTCCGTATTTCTCACTGATCTCTACGACAATTGCTGGATCACGCTTCCCCGCTCCCCGATTGCGGCTACCGGCCGGCCATCTTGGGACATGGAAAATCAACCTTTTGGAGCGTTGCAGAGGCTGTGCGGCAGCGTGCTGAAGACACGTTTTCTGCTCGTTTGTCGTCATTGGGCGCGTTGAGTCCACGCTCTTTTGCTCCTACCCCGACACTCCAAGTTTCATACTCCGAGCGCAGCAATAAAACGGCGCATGGCGTACAGGAGCGCGACACACCGAATCCACCGAAACTATCGATGAGCCGCACGAGCTCCTTCCGACCGCACCGTTATGACGAACCTTTCATCTCGTGGATATGGGTGGCAGAAGCCAAAATTATTTCGGAGATAAATTAATTGAGGCCAGTATGGAGCGGCAGGGTATACAAAAAGTAAAAGAGACGGCAACGTTATGGAAGTTTCTACGAACGTTTGAATAATCCTGAAGGGTTTGAAGACTCGCTTTGAGCACGCATGGGAAAAGTTACCTTGACCGACCTATTTATTGACCATGCATGCTGTTCATATTTGAATTAAAGACAACATTCCTGAACCCGCTTGTCGACGCACGAAACCCTCAAACGTGTCAGATATTTCGTGCTTCCGTATTGGAGCGAGACGGAATTGGACGGAAGCTGTCGATGTGCTACGCCGATACCGGAACACGGTGGTTCAATAGATGACACGTCCATCTCGTTTCAGGCGAGACGCATGAACATGATGTTTCGGCTTTCCAACCTAAGTATCTTTATTCGCTGCAGCTGGACTAAGCGTTTTACAAGGGCAGCGGTCCCACTGTCTTCTCGACAACTTTTTCTGTCGCCGAGACTGTCAGCACGCTCGTTCATTAGATCAATTCGCTTTCAAGCAAGACGCGTGAACACACCTTTTCCTCAACGCTAACTGATGTTTCGGCTTTCCAATCGAAATATTTTATTCGTTGGGCTAAGCGTTATAAAAGGGGCAGCGATCCGAATGTGTCCTCTTCTCGACAACTTTTCTGTCGCTGTGCTATCGGCACGCTACCGTTTGATGGATGACTTCGTTTTCAGGCTGAGATGCACGAAAAACTTTTTCCGGAATGCTAATTGCTGTCTTGGCTTTCAAATCAAATTGTTGTTACCTGCTGGATTAACAACTAATCAACTGAAAAGGAGCAGCGGTCCTGCTACGTCTTTCGTTTCGACGGTCTTAAGCAGGTGCGTAGCCAGCTCAGGTGTCGGAACACCCCCCGAAAGTTTACTTCATATATATACATATATATATATATATATATATATATATATATATATATATATATATATATATATAGGGACAGCCATCTTGTTTGTGGACGTGACATCATGGAGCGCGAAGAAGTCACTCGTGCTCCGAGAAATACTCGGTGCACGAAGAGCGCGCTCGAGTGTCAGTCTCCGGCTGGCGCTCCTGTCTGTTAAAGACCGACGATCAGTTCGCGCTTTCCACTTTTTTCCCGGTTCCTCCTCTCCACCCTTCTACCCTGTCAACCGTTGCCTGTTTCCCATCTCCCCGTGGCGACGAGGATCTTCTGCCTTGCAGAATCTCGAGTCTAGTCGTCGGCCTTTAAGTGAAAGGAGCGCCAAACTCTCCTGCTCCGGAGCACGAACTTAACGCGCCCTTTCGCTGAAGACGTTCTTTAAAACGCTGTGTAAGCGATGAGAATTGCCTTTGAAAACACATGAAATTTTTGCGAAAGCGCAGCACCGCGGGAAAAAGGCACAACTCGTTGAACGCCAGTCTCGACGGTCTTACGGCGTGATCAAAGCTTCCTTGGCACGCCAAACTGCTGATAACCACGTCCTACACTCTAATGCATGCCAATGTAATTATTATTTTCTCTAGCCTTTTGGGTCTAAGAAATTCGTGATTTAATAACCAAAATGAAAGAGAAAACCTACTTTAACGTGAGACTAAGGCAGTCAAAACGTCCGTTTATTGCGCTCTGGTTTTGTGAAAATAAAAATGCGGAAAGTTAATTCTCCGGCAGTAATACCGCGATAGCTTTTCCAAAGCCAACAGGTTTCATTTTGCTCGAAGGCTTACATTGAAACCAACTACTTTGGTGTCACCATATAACATGTCTCAGAAACAGCCATTTTGTCCGGACCTCATAAACTTTACGTTTATTAGGAGGCAAAAAGCAAGTCAAAACAAGCGTTTTTCATTCCAGTGAAAGTGCAAACTACTCTCCTCGACAATGCGATACTTTAGTAGAGGGGGAAAAGCGGTTCCACAGGAGCTGCTGGAGACAGCTGGCTCAAGGGTTGTCTGTATCACCTCCAATTCCATCAAATATGTCACTCACAATTCCTCCTATGCTTTGAACTAGATTCTTGATAAACTTAGTAATCTTCGATGCGAGAAACTTCGCCTTGGTAGCTAGCTTGTTCATAGGAACCACCTGCTTATTGTAAATACTCTTAAGAATTCTGTACGCCTCCCTCGTGCTCGTGATTTGGCCCGAGGCAACCTGGGACAAGAAGTTGTTGAGCTCCGTTTGCGCCTTGTTGTTCCTGCGTGAAAAAAAAAAAACCCAAGGATGTGAAGGGGAGCTCTCGGCGGAATCAACTTTGACGAAAAGTCTGTCCTTAACTATAGTTCTAACGCCTGAAGCGCGTTTGCGACCGGTACGTTTACCACGTCATGAAGAGTGGTCCCTCAACTTTCTGCCTGATGACGTCATAACATCGCCATGCTCTCTCACTGCTTAGGGTTAGCAGCGCTAAAAACGACAGACGAGTACGAGATACAACACACCACAAAGCGCTACTTGCAACTGGATTCGAATGTTGGAAAACACACGTACCGCGAAACCAAGAAGACACACTTGTTGGTTTCGCGGTACGTGTGTTTTTCCAACATTAAACCAGTTGCAAGTAGCACTCTGTGGTGTGAGTCTCTCCTACTCGTCCGTCGTTTTTAGCGCTTTTAACTCCTAAACATGTTCAACCAACTAGCCCAAATCCAAACCCTTCTCTCACTGCACTTAAGTTATCAGTGACTAAAAACTTCGTCGACGTCAAAGAAGAATACTCGTGTAAAATTTTTACTTCAGCTTCTGGGCAGGTTAACGAAGAAACGTTTACACCTGTACAAGACGGTGCAAAATGCTGTTGCATTTTAACGACAGTGTGCCTATGGTGATTTCGGCAACAATATTTCCGCGCTAGAATATACCCTCTCCTTGTTCAGTCAAAGAATCCATAAAATGATTTTTCAACTTCTTCCTCCTTAGCTTTACTCCGCAACGCAAAAGCGAAATGAGAACTCGCGTGATCGTAACGTAGTATTTCGCCAAAATGCGACGAACTCCAAGAGTTCACCACCGTGTTTTCAAGCGCCCCGTGGAACTTGTCGTTCGCGAGGGATGATGAGTGCCGTCAAGGCACTCATCCGACCCGAACGCGAATCCAAATATTCGTCGACGGATGGATTGTTGACGAACGCATATACGTCCGAGTGACGCAGTGCTTGTGCCCAATGCGTCAGCTAAGTTCGGCTGACGCGCTTTGGGTACCGCGGATGCCTCACAGTTTCGAAGCAAAGCAAATTGTTGTGTGTATGTTTATACAGCCGGAAGTTATTCTGCCTCAGTGGGCGTCTGGTGTCTCAGCTGTAGATGAGCAATTTAGCCAGTGCGGTACAACCGCTAACCTGGGGTCTTTAACGTGCACCACGCAGTAGTGATACAGTCAAACGCCGCTACAACGAACGCTTCTACTACGAAAGAGCCTGTGCAACGCTTTAATAGCCTGTACATCTGCTTTATTGGGGTCATTAAAGTGCGCGACGGATATAACGAAGTGACGGGTATAACGAAGGATTATCGCGGTCCCACACGCTTCGTTATACAGGCGTTTAACTGTACTCTCGAAGGGAAAGGAGGTACGAAATAGGCAGCTATATTTTAACATTTTCGTACAGAAAAGCACGCTTTAGACTTTTTGCCTTCTTTATTTTGGCCCACTAAGCGATTCGAGATTAGTAACACCCCACTACAAAATCATTTTCCCAGCCCAAAATTCATTTTATGGCGCCTTTTGATTAGAAGCGCACATAGGCTTTTTTTATCGAAAAAATCGCTTTTTCTAACGGTAAAATGCTGCTTTCCTCGGGTACTTTTTCATATACTGTACAATGTACACACCTCAGCGCCTTCTGGATAACAGGGCGGTATAGACATTTCCAAAAACGAGCGTGTGGCCGGTGCCATTTTCAGTGTTCGTGCGTATGGCGCGTGCTTTGCTCGCTTTCCGAAGCGACAAACACGCACGTGCTGGGCTGTGGATATCGCACGCTGGACTGTGATTTTGTCAACATTGGAAAGGTCTGTAGTGCTAGGTTTTTCACGCAACACACCCGGGCCGCGCGCGGAACACACATTGAACGCGAGTGCTACGTGAGCCTTAGACTCGTGTTCAGACGGTCAAAACACCAGTACTAGTACCAGATTGACGTAGCACTCGTGTTCCATTGACCCTTTCCAAAATTCAGCGCCATCTGGTGGTTCGTATAGCAGTTTAGGTTTTTGCCATACCAATGGCGGTAATGAACTTGTATTTTATCGGGCAGCGTCACTTCCGCAAGTCAACGGCACGCGAGGAATTGTTTAATGTGAGCTCATTTCTCGATAACTTTCAGTTTGATGGTGACGAAGAACCTGCAGTGAGAACAAAGCACCAACCCACACAGACGCCTCGACGAAAATTTTATACACCAAAGGGCTTTAAATCCGATTGTGTACCGCCCACAGATTGACTGAATCTGAGTTAGAAATGAACGCTTACGTAGCTCTTGGGTTCCATTCCTACGTCGCGTCGTACTAACCCCCGAATGTACAGGCAGTACGGGCCTCACATTATCCGCTTAGGAGCATCTTCAACGTCTTCCTTTATCACCCACTAGAAAGGCGCCATTGGTACGGCACAGATGCCGTACCACAGGATGGATGGCTGGATGGTAACGGCTATACCCTTTGTAACAGGCGGCAGGCTGCGCCAGCTAGTCTACCATAATGATGATAGTGATCAAAATGGCCAGACTGAATTTCGGAAAGGGTCCATTGATATCTCGCCTTGGCCTCCAATAGGCGACGTCGAAAATTCTACCACCACGGCCTTCTAGTCAAGGAGGTGATTGGTGTCGTGTGTTTGGACACCAGGAAGTTGGTCAGCCCCAATGGGCGCCTGGTGTCTTTGCTGCAGACGACAGTTCGCCAGTGCTGCACCATGCACTGACGAGGCCCACGCTTGACGTCATCACTGGTCGACCCCTGGGTTCTGCAGCGCAAGCTCTTGCTCCATGAGCTCCGATCTGCGGTGCGCCCACACGCTCGGCCACCGATCCCCCCCCCCACTCTAGGCGTTTGCACACCCCGTTTCATGGGAAAAATCTAGTTAGACAAAGACAAAACGTACCTGTCGCGAAGGTCAGTAATGAGGCGCGTGAGCTCGTCCCTTCGATTTCGGAGCTGCTTCCGCTTGTTTTGGTTGGTCTCCCTCCGCAGCTTCCTGGTGACTTCGCGTCGCAGAGATGTCAGATTCCGTTCAGTATCTTTGCCCTTCTGAATCATCGTCTTTATCTTATCTATCAGGCCCCTATGTTGTCTGAGGATCTGGAAAAGACGTAAGCGAAAAGACGACGGTTAGAAATCATCTTCTTTCTAGGTCGAACGTTCGAGATACCGAGTGTGGCTGACAAAGGGCCCTGCGTGGCCTTGTCGAGTTCGACACTCTCGTGCTAGCCAGCTGTCATGCCGACACTGCGATGCTCGTCGCTGCTTCCTCGGCGCTCGTTCGTTCTTTTGTTTCTCGCACAGGTTCACCGATTAAACCTTTATTTTTAGTTTTAAGTTTACCTATCCTTTTTATCTGAGACAATATAATCAATGAGCATTGTATTCTTTTTCGCCATCCATCTGCTCCAAGGTGTTCAATATCCTAACCAAACCTAAGTGGTGCAAAAAGTGCACAGCGATCTTCCTAAAAAAAAATTGGTGCATCTCCTTTCACACAAAACACTCGAGACAACCAACTGATGCTATCTACAGATGTAGATCTGTGAATGATGAGGCTGAAAATACGTTTAGAGCCTAAAAAAGAACAAAAAAAAACATTATGTGCTGTGACAGGCTGAGCACGGCGTAAGCGTACAAAACATCATGCTCTGTGTCGAAGCGCCGATTGAATTGTTTTACTAATACGTTTTTTTTATCACTTATCACTCGCGGAGCTTCCTACCTAGATTGCAGCGAATTAATTTTGCGCATGCTTTCTGGGAGAGTAGGCGCACAAGATTGTTTACAGTAAAGAGGGTGACGCTCTCATTGCGCGCCACGGTATACATTCACCCCTGCAACCCAATCCCACTGGATGGACATTGAAAAAACACTGGTTGGCACACATGTCGTGTGCATTTTGTTGCAAATCTTTCTCGCGCCAAGACTCAAAACTCGGTGAAAACTAACGTCTTTGCGGTCAAGTAGTAGTACGGCTATAGATATTCTTTGGATCGCGAAGTAATCGGACTTTCTAGTGTAACTGGCAGTGCAGAGAGTAAAAAAAAGAATGAGTTTTGAGAAGGTAAAATAGAACGTACAGTGTTTTCTTAATCGCTTGCTCGTTCGCGCAACCAAAGCACGACGGGAAACCATCAGTGCGTGATGGATGTTGGGTATCCACTAGAGACGCCATTCGCTTCTTTCAGGTATACTCTGAAGCCAATGGTCTAAGTAGCATTGGTCCGATGCTCCGAGAAACGAAATAAAACGCTATGCTCCAAGAAACTGAGACAGAAGAGGAGCAGGCGAGAACACGCGGAGACGTCAGTACGCCGAGCACTGGTTGGAGCGATTAGTGGGTAAATCTAAACCTAGCTGCCTTTGTTTCCACTGCACTCGCCGAACGGGTCCGAATGCGAGAGCCAAACGCCAAATGCCGGCGTTCGGCTTTCTAACGCGTTCGACGAGTGTAATAGAGACAAAGTCGGCTAGCTTTAGGTCTACCCACTAATCGCTCCAACCAGAGCTCGGCGTACTCACGCCCCGACATGCTCTCCATCTCCTCCTCTCTCCCATTTTCTAACCGTACATCTCGTTTCACTTTATGTGCGAGCCAACTCCAAGCTACGAGCGTATTGTCCCGAAACGATGCTTTGAAGAGCGCGTGTGCTTGAAAGGGACGCTGAAAACCTGTATTTTGAACTTGTATCTTCTGCTACACTCGCACTGTGTGATGGCGGACTGTGAATTTGCAAACACTAACATTCTGCTTTGGTACGTGTCCGTTACTTACTTGGCTCGCCGCTCCTGAAGTCGTAGTTTCCGGAAAGCTGGTTTCGGTTTCGTCCGTGGCGATATCAATGACTGGGTAGTCGTCGACGGGCCTTTCTTCTGCCGATAAAAATACGTTCGACCCTGTTTGACCATCGCCCCACCCTTGAGACAGCAAACGTGGCTCGAAATGAGGTCGGCGTGTTGGCGCGCCCATGTTCTCGACAAAAACGAAACTTTTGTTACGACCTCCCATTCACTACGTCACGTGTAGCCCCGTTTCGCCATGGATTCCACATGGAGCGAGTGAGTAAGCTAAGGTTATCGGACCTCTCTTTCCGGACTTTCTTGTGGACGCTTCCAGCTTGGTGCTTTGTGCACGGAGGGCGCAGTTGACGTACGTCACAACTCGAAAATGCTACTTTGTCAGTTTTGTAAAGACGGCGAGAGGAAGCTCTTGGACGATATCTTTTTGCTCTGTCGGGGACTGGTTTAGCATTTCTGGTGGACAGAAGTGCGTTTTCTGCGAGTTAGAAATAATGTTTCACTTAACTGGCAACAAAGATTTTGTAAAAACCAAGATGACTTAGTACTGTCGTTACTCTAATGCGTTACTTATTTACTAGCTCTAGAATCGACCGAAGCCAATGTTGAAAGCGCGAACCTGTGGTCTTGAACGACGCTTTCACTTCATGGGCGCGCGTGTGCATAGCATGCCCGTTAAAGCCGGGGTCGCACCGTTAGATGTCAAGCAAAAAACATTCGTACAAATACCTCGTCTTTTTGTGACTGTTTTAATGGATTACGTTTTCTGGAGACCGGACCACGAGGTTAGGATCTAAGAAAAATTTCACCGGACTGCGCGACTCTTCCGGAGTCACTAAAAAATTTAAGAGGACCATATGCGGAGAGCGAGTCGTTTGCTTATTGCGCCGAAGTGGCGGTGTCGTCAGAACAACGCTGACTTCTTATTGGCTGATTGAAGAAAAACAGTGGGTAGACCTCAAGGCTTCTAGCATTAAGGTCTACCCGCTATTTCTTTTTCAATCAGCCAATCAGAGCTCGGCGTCGTTCTGACGTCACCGCTACTCCTGAGCAAGAAGCAGACGACTTGCTCTCCAGTATAGCCCCGCGGCAGCTTGAGAAACGCAGAGGGCGTGGCTCATTACGTTAATGATTCTCGCTTTGCGATTGGTTCGTTTCCGTTCTGGTTGGCTAACGCCGTAATCTGATTGGCTGCAGAGCGGTAATGGGATGCACTGGACTCGGCACGCCCTGCGTTTCTAAAACTCTCAGTGACCCTATAGAGGACACCATTATTGCCCTCTTTCCATACAAAGAGCCGATTCCCTAGATTCGTTCCCTAGATTCCCTAGAGAGTTGGCATGTACTCACCTGGGGGATCGTAGTCAAAGCCTCCTTGCGCGGCAGCCAGTCCCAACAAACAAAGGGCGAAAAGTAGCGCCGTTGATGCCATTGTTCTGAGTGAGAAGATGCAGGGTGTGTACGAGACGTCGGTGTGGGATGGGCTTGTATGATTTCGGAGCTTCCTTTATGTTCAGTTAACACCACGTGATCACGGTCGGCAACCACTAACCTGATGCCGTGATTGGCCCCTGTGTTACTTTTTTTCTCTTTTCAGACAATAAACTTAGATTTTTTGTTGTCTTTTTTATTCTCGAGAAATGAAAGCGGATGGGCTATAGTGTCGGCTAACTGCCTATTTTATTTGGAACACGGCGTGATTGGGCGAAGTTGGCAATTCACGGGGTCTCGGGAGTTGGCTAAGAGTTATGGCATCTTGGAAATTCCTCACTGACAGCGCTCAACGAAGTCTGTGTGCTGCCGTAATTTTATTTTATTTCATTTCGAAGAAGGTGACATCTTTTTAAACCGGCCATAAGAAAATAAAGTTTCGAGAAGCTCGGGTTGTGTACACTTGATTTGAAAGACGCGTTCCAACGCGTTTCAATTTATAGATATTATTTTTTTAATTCAACAAATTGCGCCGATCACTATGATTTTATAACAAGTATCGTTTGAAGTGATACGTTTTACTTTGAAAATGCGGAAATAAATCTTTGACATGCCATCCTGCGTTGATTATATCTAAATGAGCATTTCATTTTGCTTCAATTGATACGCAATCGAGCGTTTGTGTGGACCATCTTTCACACTTGGCAGATCGCGAAGAGTTTAAATAATCATGGCCGTATTCGGAACCAGTAAGTAAAGTTTGTCGCACGACTTGGTCGTTTCGAAACCTTCCACGTTCTAATGACACTTGCTCGCGCGCTGTGATATACTACTGTTGGGCAATTTGTAGCTGGCATCGCCGAGTCGTTCGACAAGATATAGACATTTTACGAGGTGTATTTTATGTCTTCTCAGCCTTTGCATCCAGGTGCGATATTACGGTAATCATTTGTTCGAAAAGCCTATAAATATTGTCTTTGCGGTGGCGAATAAATTATACCTATTAAATATCAAAAGAATATTGCTTTTTCTTGGTCCCTACTACGACGTCAAGTCTCCTCGTAAATAAGACTCATTGCTTAAAACAGTGGCTCTCAAATGGGGGTCCGCGAAGGCATTCTAGGAATCCGCGAAGCCCTGCCTCATCAGTCAAGCCTGGCAATAAAAGTCGTCTTTTCTCAGGTCGAGAAGAAATGTTTCAGTTTTCGGGTGAGTTTTCTTGTGTGTTTGTCGATGAGCGAAGTCTACTTTACACTAGCCCTTAGTTATATCCATTTATTCAATAATTATTATATTTAACGTATACATTCCCCCCCCCCCCCCCGCAGGGTGCACCTGATACAAGCAGGTGTTTGGAGAGTGGCGTCTCCACGGACCCCGAGCCATGCGGGTCCGCCCGCCCACGTCTAGCTGTGCGTGGCTTTCCCGTGTCCGGGGAAAAGGGCATCCTGGTGGTTGAGCCGAGCCCGGGGTAGGTTTGAACCGCTTCGGGGCCCCCGAGTAAGGCAATAACCATTTCGGCCCCCGCTTCTCGTAGACAGGGAGTCCTGGTAAGGCCCGGCGCAGGATGATTCAGCCTAGTCGCCTTTTCTTCTACTATCCCCTCCAATCTTTCACTGTACCTTTCCTGTTTTCTTCTACTTCTCTCTCACTTATCTTACTCCTTTTTCACCCCTCTTTGGCGGCAAGGGCTAGCCTTGGGTGGCAACGGACCTCTGTCTTGACCACACTTGGGTATAGTTTCCCGGCAACACTGTTAGGCTGTAACGTCTCCAGCCACGCCCTTCTTGTTATGGTACGTTACCTAACCCTTGTTGGGCTCGGTGGTGGGCGGTGCACCGCAGTTCCGAACACTCTTTGCCCCCTGCATGGCGCCTCTCTTCCAAACCCCGTTCGGTACACGCCGTTAAAGGCACTGTCCTGAACACAAGACTATCGAAAAAGAACCTGAGGTAGAAAACTTTACGGAGTTTTTTCGTTGTTCATTCTCTCGATGAACAGAAACCTGTGTCAAAGCTATCGCCATTTGTTGCTAGCTAAAGTGCTCTGAACACCTTGTAGGGTTTTCCTACCAGGCTAAAAAACTCCACTCGGGAGACCTCCTAGTTGAGATAACTAACAAAAAGCAAAGTGAAGCACTACTCAAGTTGAACACTATACTTGATGTGAAAAGTGTCGGTGAGCCATCACCGCACGCTTAACACCATCCGTGGAGTCCTCTCTGAGGACGACTTCCTTCACACTGAGTGAGGAAGAACTCCTCGAGGGACTCAAGGTGCCAGCGTCGTCGCCGTAAAACGGATTATGTTTCAGGAAAGATGGCGAAGAAATCCCTTCAAAACATGTCATCCTCACGTTTGAAAGGCATACACTACCACGAACAATCAAGGCTGGGATACCTCATCTGCCACATCCGCCCTTATGTCCCCAACCCCCAGCGGTGCTTCCGTTGCCAGCGTTTTGGTCACGGAACAGCAGCTGTCGAGGAAGGAGACTTGTGCCAAGTGTGGCAGTCAAGATCACATCTCCGACAATTGCGAGAACGTGGCCCACTGCACTAATTGCGGTGGACCACACCCTACTTACTATCGTGGCTGCCCCGTATGGAAGCAAGAAAAAGAAATCATTGTCATCAAAGCCAAAGAAAATCTCAGCTATAGCGAAGCAAAGAAAAGGTATTCCTTCATGTTGAAGGGATCTTACGCTGACGTGGCACGCAGGGGTCTTGCGCCACGTTCAGAATCAAGGAGCTACCAGGTCTCGCCTGAGGTTCTGGAGGCAGCCCTCAAGGCCCCAAACCCCCAGCTAGGACAGCAGTGCCCCCTCCTCCTGGAGGGAGTGCACAGGCTGCTTCGCTGGTTCTAGACAGGCCGGCAACTGCCGCACCTGTCCGCACGTCGCAGTCCTCCTCTGGGGAGAAAGGGCGAAACTCCGCCCAACCTCCTCAGAGAGGACCTCCTCTTCCAAAGAGCGGCACAACCCTCGTGCCGCTCCTCCAGTACCAAGGGGCCGGAAGGGGCAGAGTTGAAAGACACTCTGCCCAGCACCTCCGCTGCCTCTTCGGCTGGTCGTGGCCGGGGCATGCCACCCCGTGCAACGAACCAGCCAAAACCTTGAGTAAAGGTTCGCCTCCAGAAGTGGAGGCAATGGATGATACCTCTGAGTCACCCACTCTTGCATCCGACCAGGATGACATGGAGTGGCAGACTCCAAAGCCCAAAGGAAAAAGCCAGTGGTCCCTCCCAAATAACCATTATTTTAATTCTCTCAAGTTTTTCAGTGTCTCATATTTTAATGTCACATTTCACCTTTTGAGATAAATGAAGAATTTGCATTTTATGCAGTGGAACTGTCGTGGTCTTCTATCTAATATGGATGACGTTAATTATTTTATGGATGATCTTCGGCCTATTGCCCTCGCATTATAAGAAACTCATCTTCAAGCTCGTCATACACGAGATTTTAAGGCGTCATCAAGTTTTGCGTAAAGATCGTTTTAACTCCACTTCTGGAGGCGTGGCAGTGATTGTGCAGAGTGGGGTTGCCTGCTCCAAGGTCCCACTGTGCACCCCACTGGAAGCCGTAGCGGTACGTGTTCTTTTAGACCGTCTTATAACAGTTGTTTCTATTTATTTGCCTCCAAATGTTCCCCTGCATCTCCATGACCTACAGGGTCTTGTGGGACAACTCCCTCAACCCTTTTTAATTTTAGGTGACTTGTAGTACCCATCATCCCATATGGGGCAGTGCTCGTCTCGATTCTCGAGGCAGAGTAATCGAACGGTTTTTACTATCATCTCAATTATGTACTTTTAATAGTAGAGAGCCTACATTTTT
>JAZHYW010002051.1:0-10405 GCA_037355805.1 Ixodes ricinus | reverse complement strand
AGGAGCCGACACTTCAGTCCAGCTCATTTTAGAGCGCAGCTCTTAGGCGCCCGTCTCTGGCTTGAGGCGGCGTCAATGTCGCCGTCGGCGTCGGCCTAACCGTGAGGGTCAGGTGACCCCCCAGGTCACGTGACCCCCTAGGTCACGTGACGCCCCCGAGTTCATGTGACCTCCCGAGGTCGCTCGACCCACCCCCCCAGGTCACGTGACACCCCCAGGTCACGTGACGCCCCCGAGGTCACGTGACCCCCTGCCCCCTCGAGGTCATGTGACCTCCCGAGGTTATCTGCCCCCCGAGGTCACGTGACCCCCAGGTCACGTGCCCCCCCAAGGTTACGTGACCCCCCCCCCCCGAGGTCACTTGACCCATCCCCCAATACCCTTCCCTCCTCCTCAAGAGCTGCGCTCTATTCGGCGTTACAGGGAGTTGTAAACGACTTTCACTTTTTTTTTGATTGGACAAAGTTTTCCGGAAGTTGGTTCAAACTCTCAAATTCCCAAGTCCATGACTCACAGGGAATCCACTCGGAGGGTGAGGGTAAAGACAACTGGTTTTGGACCACTTTTGGAATCGGTGGAGTAGAGTATATCGTGCAACTGCGATCGGCTCATCAGTACCCAAACGTCAAGGCTGCTTCGTTGAAAGTTGATGACGTAGTCCTGTTAGAAGACAAAATATGTGCGAAATATTTTTGGAAGCTGTTTCAGCATAGCCAGAGGTCTACGCTGGAACAGATGAGTGCGTAAGAGCATGTCTTGTCAGAGACAAACATGGAAACGTATATCGAAGACCAGTTCAAAAGCTGCATCTACTCGAAATCCATTCAGCTTTGCTTGCTCGGGAGGATGTTGAGGAAGTCGAAGAGAAGAAAGAAGAAAACACAAGAGATTGAAGTACTGATCGAGACTTTAGCAAGAGGAAGATGAGGGTGCTGTTTTTTACCATTAAACCCAACGGTCGCATAGACCTTTTGGTGCCTCAGATCCGTCTCACTGAGAGATCTTCAAAAAATCCACAAAAGGCTTAATGAGGACGCTACGTCTCTTGTACGGGACGAGAAGAGCAGCAAATAAAAGCGTAACACGAACTTTCCGCGAACTGTGTTTATTTCCGAGTCAGATTCCCCCCGCAGCTAGAGAAACTTGCGTTGGCCGAAAACAAACACAAGACTTTTGCTCCATCATCTGCACAAAAACACACACAAAAAGGCACTCCACATGAAAAAGCCAAGCGAAATCGGCTAGTTTCCCACGAGCTCCTCTTGTCCGTATACGTTTTGCATATGCTTAAATTGTACCCGACCAGAGATCAAGATTGCCAGCGGTCAAAAAGCTCAATTGACTCGACTTCCCGTCAAGCGGACGCTATGGAATGCTGTACCCTGGGTGCATTCAGTGGCTCTAGTCTTACCGATCGAGCCACTGAAACTTTATGGTAACATCGTGTTCAAAAATTAAGTAAACATTTTGCCTTCTGTGTCGTCAATAAGAGACTAGCTACGAGGGTGAGCTGAGCTAGTTGGTTATTATACATCACGGGTGGAACCAGCTGAACAACTGGTTCCACCCGTGATGCTGGTTCAGGTGCTTCTACCTGTTATGTCAATAAGAACTTGACTTTTTTTTATAAAAAGCCCTCAGAAAAAAAGCATTATTATTGTTGAAATGCTCATTAAATTTCAGTTAGGTAAAACCATGATTGAGCTTTCTTTATATCACGTTACCAAACGATAGCATTCCTGCTAAATTTATGCCAAAAATGTGGAACGGAGAAAAATGCATTCAAGGTGCTTGGACCCCTATCTTTGCTTTAGCGTCTGCGGATCGAAAATAATTAATAAACCAATGACTACGTAGTGGAAAGAAATTATTAAAATAATATTTTTAAGCCGGCTATTATTCAGTGTCAGGCATAGAGCCTCTGAATTCCACCTTGTGCCACCAGGGTACTTCGCCGTGTGAGGAGCAGAAGTATCCAGTGATCGTCTCCCTCACTGCTTTGTTGCTTTCAGATGCATTGTTCGATCCAAGGCAGGTCACATTTGAAAGCGCACTTCCGTCAGCGACATCAGCCGTCCACTGACTGTTGATTATGGCACCCGACGGATCCTCTCGGTCAACATAGCCAGCAGGGCAATAGCGACGTTCCCCCTACTCGCTTTCGTCGCACACCCTCAAGTAGTTGTGCAGGTTGACGCATGCAAAGACAATGGCATCCAGGGTCTCGTCAGACCCCTGGATGGGTTGTCTGAAGATGCGCTAACGTAGAACTAGGCTGCCGAAAGCATTTTCAATGACCCTCCTCGACTTGGAAAGTCTGTAGTTGAACACCCTCCGCTTAAACTTTAGATATTTCCTAGGGTAAGGGCACATCGGTTTGGTGAGCAGAGGAAAGGTCTCATCTGCTATAAAAACAAAAGGCAGTTTGGTTGATGTCCGGGGAAGCTGTCAAGCCAGCTGGAGACCAAGTCCTCCCGACAGTATGGACTGCCTCATTTCAGAGTTTCTGAAGATGCCTCCATCACTATACCGCCCTGGTTGCCCAAAGTCTACCAGCGTAGACTTGTAGCTGGCGTCAGAGCCTGCAGGTAGGAGGATGTTGTGCAACTCCTTGTAGCTGAAGGCGTCAGAGCCTGCACCAGGTAGAGCTTGAATTGCCACATGCTTTTTGTCCAGGGCTACGACACAGTTCGGGAAATTCCGCAGCCTTTCGAACTCCCCTGCAAGCTGCTCCCACTGGGCAGTGTGGGGGGCCTGCAGAGCAGTTGATCAAGTACCCGTAGCAAATTTAACTCTTCCACATACCACACAACGCTAATTAGACCTGCAACTCTCAAAGAATCATTGCTTTTGATTCTTGCAGGAGCAAAGAAAAGAGTACATGTGTGAGAAAATGAAAAGGGCAGTTTTAAATAAATTTAGGAACTGTAAAAACAGCATTTATACATTCATGTCTTGTTTGTTGTCCAGACGAATGAGGCTTTATAATTTTTGTGGCGTAGATGCATTGACTGCAGAGTAGAAAATAGTGGTAAAAAAAATGAAAGACGTTTACAATTTTCTGTAACGTCGAATTAGAGCGCAACTCTTGAGGACGAGGAGGGGAGGGTACCAAGAAGAAGGTATAACCCTCTTCCTTCCCCGCTAAATTTAACGGGAAATTTTCCCGCTAAATTTAACAGAAAAATTTTACCCTCATGACGTCACACGTGACGTCACGTGCGACGTCACACGTGACGTCACGACAGTAATTTAGCGGGAATATTTTCCTGCTAAACTTAGTGGAAACATTTCCCCGCTCAATCTAGCGGGAATATTGGCAATGTTTGATGCGTGTGACGTCACGTGACATCATATGTGGTGTATTTCCTATAGTGACATCACACGGAACATCACGTGTGACGTCATGAGGGTAACGTCGTGGCTTTACCCTCGTGAGGGTAACCCTGAGTGAGGTTACCTTCGTGACCCTCGCAAGGGTAACCCTACTAACCCTCACAAGGGTAACCCTCGTGACGTCACGTGTGACATCATTATGGGAGACATCCCATAATGCAACGCGCGGTGACGCCGACGACGGCGACACCACTCAAGTTGGAAACGGACGCCTAAGAGCTGCGCTCTAAAATGAAAGACGTTTACAATTCTGTGTAATGCGAAATTAGAGCGCAGTTCTTGAGAAGGAGGAGGGAAGGGTACGGAGGGAAGGGTATGCCTTCCTCCTCTCGTCCTCCCCTTCCATTCAGCGGGAAGTTTTCACTAAATTTCATGCCAACTTCGAGAGGAAATTTTACCGTTTAATTTAGCGGAAAATCTTTCCCGAGAAATTTCCCGTTCCCGCTAAATTTAGCGGAACAGTTTTTCCGCCAAATTGAACAAAGATATTTCCTGCTAAATTTAGCCAAAAAAGTTTCCCGGTAAATATAGCGGTGAAATTTCCCCGCTAAATTTAGCGGGAACATTTTCCTGTTAAATGTAGCGGGGAAACGTCCCATAATGCAACGCGCGCGATAACGCCGACGTCGACGTCGCTCAACCCGGAAACAGTCGCCCTAAGAGCTGCGCTCCTAGGCGACTGTTTCCTCCGTACCCTGTCCTCCTCTCCTCCTCCTCACCCCTCCCTCTCCTCCTTCTTCTCCTACTGCTCTCCTCCTTCTCTCCGCTCCTCATTCTTCAGCTAAATTTTCCTGGAAAATTGACGCCACGTGACCCCAAGCACCAATACAGTTTCCTCGCTACATTTAGCGGGGAAAATGACGTCACATGACTTCGTGTCACGTCACCTATGAACAAATTCAGTTTCTTCGCTTAATTCAGCTGGAGTAGGAGGAGGAGGGGATAGGAGGAGGAGGAGATAGGAGGAGGAGGAAGAAAGGGGGAGGATGAGAGGAGGAGAACTAATATCCGCAGAACTTATATTTATCACAATTGACACATTTCAGAAGTCGCCGGCTCGAGAGGTCTTGGTAATGAACGTCCGTGCCCACCACGAGCGCCGACACGGGTCGTTCGCTTGAAAACCTGCCATGATCACTCGTGACTTCGTAAAACGCGAACATATTTTCATGCCGAAAGCTTTGAAACGCGGAATTCCGACAATGGTCTATTCCGGTGGCCATCTCGAGTCCGGCAATCGACGGGTCTTCGAAGTCACTCCTCATCGTTTAGTAGTTGGGTAAAGACTGGGGTACGTACCCCTGGCGTGTCATCCGGAAATACCCGGAGGAAATCAGGTCCGTTGTCGAGACGCAAGTCACGGACGAGATGGTGGAACTCCCCGAAGGTCTCCCGCGATTGCAGCGAGAGGCGAACCCTCCCTCGGGGAGGACGTCTCGGTTGGCTTAGCAGCAGTTGCGCTGCAGCCGTCAACCGCGCCACCAAAGCCCAATTGGTCCTTCTGCCTGCATGGGCAACTTACCTCCACACGCACTCCAAAAATACGCACAGCAGAAGTTCGTGCAGAGAAAGACCCGACTACGGTGAGGTACCAGGCGAGTAAGACACGTCAATGCCACTGTCCGCCATGTTTGCGAGCAAGGCTTGGTTGACGAAAATAATCTTTGGGGAAGGGGAACAAGAGGGACAAGGGACAAACACAACTCTCCAAACACAGCTAGCTAGGCTTCTCCAGGGATTATTTTCGTCATTCTTGTCCAGCTCGCTTGCACCTTTGCATTTAATGGCTCTATAAGGCTTGGTTGTTTGCTATTGGCTGAGGGCAAAAGCTGGGGCTGGTTTTCTATTGACTGTTCACGGTGGGCGACTTGAGTCGGTTGCATGTGTGTGTACACGCAGCGCTCACTAGTCGTAGAAGTCGTACCGGTTGCAGCGGTCGCTGTGGAGGCAGTCGCAAGCAGCGCACGTGTGGGAACGAACCAAGGTGGAAAAAGGTAGCAACGGCGCGTTTTCCTTCCTTCTACTGACGCGCCTCCAAGCGGACACGAGAAGAAAGGGGGGCACGAGACGTTTCCTCCTTCTTCAGGCAGACGGGAGAAGGGTGCCGCCAACATCTCCTAGAGTACAAAGCAGTGCTCGAAGATATTGTCACGAATGACAGTTAATGAAGCAATGAATAACAAACGAAACTGAAACGTTTAATGGGGCGAACTTGCGTCCAGAAACAAAAAGGGAATCAGAGGATGACACTAGAGCGTCGTGGGCGTCGATGGCGGCGTAGCAGCAGGATTGAACGCTGGGGCGAGACTGATCCAGGCTCGCTACGCGAAGCCGCCTTATGCATACACTCGTGGGCTTCTGGAATAATCGGCGCAGAAAGTTCGATGCGTAGGACATTCGGACCATCGAACAAGCACCAGGATTCTCGAATTCACCAGAACACTAAATTGCAGGGATATACACAAGGCACATCGATCCCAGGAATCGAGCCCCGGCTTTTCGCGTGGGAGGCAGGCACGATAACCATTAGGCCACGCGCGCGCTGCCTACATGGGCCAGCTGCGCGCGCGGCATTACTCCCCACTTTAATAAGTGCATCGCCCCGATGCAAGACAAAACAAAACAAAATAAAAAAGAATGATAAACTAAAGAGTCATTTGGAACATAAGGTCCTATCTTATCGAGCGTAGTACGGCTTCAGGCGCACGACGTGGACGACTTCAGGTCGTGGTGGGCGGCGTGATGATGTTCTTGTTCCGTCGGGCATCACCTCGCAGTTCAGATCTCCAAGTCAGCAGAAGTACCTTGTAGGGTCGAAATACCGTTTGAGGTTTCTCGCTGAGACCACGGCGGTGAATCGGTGTCAGACCCATACTCTGTCTCCGGGCTGGAAGTGGACGTCCCGGCGACGAAGGTTGTACCGGCGAGCGTCGACACACTGTTGATCGTGGATTCGAAGGCGGGCTAGTTGGCGTGCCTCTTCTGCTCCTGACTGACCGCATGGGCATCGTCGCATCCGTCATCCAGTGGCTCATGGGGCAGCATCGCGTCCAGCATGGTCGTCGCTTTTCTGCCATGCACCAGCTCGAACGGTGTAAACCTGGTTGTTTATTGAGCTGCGGTGTTGTAGGCGAACGTGACGTATGGCAATACCTCGTCCACGTTTTGTGCTCTACGTCGACGTACATGGAGATCATGTCGGCGTCGTCTTGTTGAGCCGTTGCGTTAGCCCGTTGGTCTGCGGATGGTACGTGGTGGTCCGACGATGGCTGGTGTGGCTGAGCCGAAGGATCTCTTGCGAAGCTGAGCCAAGAACGATGACCCTCGGTCGGTTATCAAGACTTCCGGGGCGCCATGTCGGAGGAATAGATTCGACGAAAAACTTGGCAACTTCCACCGCTGTTCCCGACGGAAGGGCTTTCGTCTCGGCGTATAGTGTAAGATAATAGGTCGCAACAATAATCCAACGGTTTCCTTGCGCCGATGCCGGGAACGGCCGAAGTAAATCCATCCCGACGTGTTGGAGGGGCGTAGTCGGGGCATATATCAGCTGCAGGAGTCCTGCTGGTTTCGTCTGAGGCTTCTTACGTCGTTGGCACTCATGGCACGACCGTGTATACAAATGGACGGTTTTCGGGAGTCTCGGCCAGCTGTACTTGTCACGAATCCGGGCGAGCGTCCAGCTGTAGCCAAGGTGTCCAGCCGTCGGGTCGTCGTGGCATGCTTGAAATATTTCTTCTCGCAGGCTGGCAGGAACAACCACCAGCCAGACAGGGTTGCTGATTCCGAAGTTCTTCAAGAGCACGCCTCGCCGCAGAACGAATCTTGACAAGTCTCCGGGCCAGGAATCGCGGAACGGAACTTCCTTGACCTTCGAGGTAATCGATCACGGCGCGAAGTTCGGGGTCGTCTTGTTTAAGTCGCTCCATGTCGGTATCTGTAGTTGCTCCGAGAAAACGGGCGTCATCGTCGTCGTCGGTGCTGTCGGGAGGAAATTTCGGCTGGGGCCCTGAGACAAACAATCGGAGTCATTTTGCTTGCGGCCAGACTTGTGCACAATGGTCACGTCGAATTCCTGCAGTCGAAGGCTCCAGCGAGCGAGGCGTCCTGACGGGTCCTTGAGGTTGGTGAGCCAACAGAGAGCGTAGTGGTCCGTGACGACGCGGAACGGGATGCCACTACAGGTACGGGCGGAACTTGGTTAACGCCCAGACGACAGCGAGACATTCCTTGTCGGTCGTTGAATATTCTTTCTCTGCCTTGGACGGCGCCCGGCTTGCGTAAACGATCACCCTCTCTGCTCCGCCTTGTCTTTGGACGAGCACAGCGCCGGGTCCGGCGTTGCCAGCGTCTGTGTGAACTTCCGTTTCCGCTGATGGATCGAAGTGTCCGAGGATGAGGGCGACTGGGTCTTTCCTTCAGTTTGTTGAGCCTTGTTCTTGCTCCTCCCCCACTGGAAGTTCAGGTCGTCCTTTGTTAGATGCGTGAGCGGTGCGAGAAATCTTGTAAATTCGCGAACGAAACGTCTGTAGTAAGCGCTTTGGCCCAGAAATCTTCGCACGGCTTTCTTGTCTGATGGCCTTCGGAAATTCGGCGACAGCGGATGTCTTTGCAGGGTCAGGACCTACACCTTGAGCACTCACGACATGGCCCAGGAATTTGAGCTTGCCGTAAGCGAACCGACATTTTGACGGCTTTATTGTCAGTCCAGCATTCTGGATGGCCAGCGTCTCCAGGTGCTCGTCGAAGTCGCTTGCAAATACCACGACGTCGTCGAGATAGACGAGACAGCTTTGCCTTTGAAGCTGGAAAGAACGGTGTTCATTACGCGCTGAAACGTCGCCGGTGCTGTGCACAGTCCGAACGGTATCACTTTAAATTCGTACAGCCCGTCCGGCGTGACAAAGACAGTCTTATTTTCACGATCCCGTTCGTCCACCTCGATCTGCCAGTACCCACTCTTCCAGGTCCATCGACGAAAAGTATCGGGCGTGGCGCAGCCGGTCCAGAGTGTCGTCGATGCGTGGCAGCGGGTAGACGTCCTCTTTTGTTACGGCGTTCAGTCGGCGATAGTCCACGCAGAACCGAAGAGTCCCGTCTTTCTTTTTTACCAGGACGACCGGTGAAGCCCAGGACTGCTCGGAGGTTGGACAATGTCGTCGTAGAGCATTTTCTTGGACCTGCTTCTGGTTGACTTCTCTCTCTTTCACGGGAACACGGTACGGCGACCGATAAACAGAAGCGCGTCGTCTTCAGCAACAATTCAATGTTTCGCAACGGTCGTTTGGCGCACCTTTGACGACGTGGAGAAGCACTCATTGAACTCGGCGAGAAGGTCACTGAGTTGTCGTCGTTGTTGGGCCGGCAGGGTTGGGTCGATGTCGAACTGCGAAGGCGTCGTTATCTTGGGTGGCCACGAAGAGGTTTTCTGATATTCCGGCAGAATGCGGGCTGAGTCCGGGAGTTCCTCGGCGTGACCCACGGCGGTGTCTTTCGTAAGGTGCTGAGCCTCGATCCTGTTGGAAGTTCGTTACGAGTGGGACAGTGTGTCCGTCTCGGAGCTCCACGCGATGCCTCTTGCGACGCCGATCCTTCTTCCTAGAAGCAACTGGAGGCTTCCTTCGAGCAGAACGTCGCCGCAGAAAGCCTCATCGAACTCGACGGGCACGAAAACACTCGACTGCGGCGGTAAGTTCACGTGGTTTGCGAGGACTCGTATGCCCCGGATGACGTCGCTTTGGGTTCCTCCTGTGGTGGAGCAGGTTTTCGTAGCGTCAGCCGGTTTGCTCCGAGGTCGATAACGGCGCCGTACTCGCAGAAGAGAGTCCATTCCGAGTATAACGTCCCTCGCACAGTCTTGCAGAACGACGAAGCTTGACGGGGCATCTCTCACCGTGGATCTCGACGCGAGCAGTGCAGATCCCGACAGATGTGATGAGATGTCCACCGCCGGTTTCGTATCTGCGGTCCGTCCCACGACATCATAGCTTTCCGAAGGCGACGAGATAGTCTCCCACTCAAAATGGAGTAGTCTGCTCCGGTGTCGACGAGCGCCGTCGCGTCGTGGCCGTCGATGATAACGTTGAAGTTATTCGACACTGTTGCAGAAACGTCGTTGCGGGGCGTTGTGGTGTTAGAGTGGGAGGGCTCCGACGATCTTGGAGAATCTTGGCATCGTTCGTCTTCGGCAACACCACCTCCCAGCATTGCCGCGCCTAGTTTCCCCGACGGGAAGCGATGGGTGACAGGCTGTCTCGGCGAGACCGGCGGGAACGCGATGGTGAGCGTCGGGAGACGGTGAACAGAATCCTCGGCGTCGAGACGACTCAGGTGAGGAAGAGCGGCGGAGGTAGTCCTCGATGTCCCGGGTCGCTCTCCAAGACGGGGTCGAGGGTCGTTGGGCGCAAACCCTCGTAGGCCCACCTGGCGGTAGTGGTATCGACGGTAGATGTGGTTCGTTTCACTGCGGTGGTAGCAATGTTGTACGGAACGGCGTTCCAAGGAACGACGTTCCTGGAACGCGTTCCTTCTGGAAGGAACGAAGAGAACGCCGCCGTTCCATTTTGCATCGGTGGAACTGGAACGAGAATGCGTTACATTTTTACTGGAACGGAAAGAGTAACGGCGTTCCTTTTCTTCGTTCAGTGGGGTAATTTTTATTTTATTTATAACAGGGAAATTTTGAAAGTACAAAAACAACATCTCTACGAAGTGCAGGATCTCGTTAACTTTTTTGGCTACTAATCTTATGGATTATTTTTTGTGGTCCTCGCTTGCTAACAGTTTCGGGTGCAAGACGGCTGGTGGACATTGATTCTTTTTGAGTGCCCGAAACTGCGATAGAAAAAGCAAAACTTTTAGTTGTAGGAAAAGACAAAGAAAGAGGGTCGTTTCAGACTCAGCTACTTTTTTGGTTCCACGAATCCTCATACACCCAGAAATCTAAGGCCGACTACAGCCATTTCTGAACTTCCATAATGAGACCTACAGTTACAACAAAATCACAGGT
>JAZHYW010002050.1:0-91978 GCA_037355805.1 Ixodes ricinus | reverse complement strand
TAGAGAGCGCCACATGACTCTTCTAGGAAACTCGGAAATTTACGTGCCTTGCAAAAGAGTACCATCACAAAAGTACACAATGTATCTCCACTGATGCGCGTTTTTTTTTTTTCTCGTTGGGAAATCGAGGCTGACTCTGCTCTTGTGAAAAAGAGGCTTAAGTACGCAAATTGGAACCTTTTGCGACACAGATCTTGCGTTTGGAGCAGCAGAATAACAGACGGTGAACACTGTTTTCTACTTGGGGGTTGTTTTCAATTCGAATTGTGGCGACCATGCCTGAACTAATTCTGTATTCAATGTTCCGGAAAAGCCACGAATTATTTTTTTAAGGGGGTTATGGTTCATTAAGTGTCTTGCGTGATTTGCGAAGTATATGTGGGATACTTGCGCACAGATACTTGACGGAACTTTGTAATAAATGATTCGAGCTTCATGGACTTTCTGTAGATCGTACACTCTTAGAAAAAGGTTGTAGTACTTACTAAAAGTTAGTAACTGCTTGTTTGTTAGTCTTTACTAGGTTATATGAACTGTAGTTCGTAACGGTGAAGCTAGTAACAGACACTACCGTCATCAATATAACCTAGTACCTTTCCCTACCTTTCGCTAGTAACTGGCACTAACTCCCACGAGACCTAATAACCGCTACAATCGTTTAATTGGCAAAAAAAGTACTTTCGCTTGGATATTTGCGGGGCCTACGACCCTGCGTAAAATCCGTTCTCAACTTGGCAGCCCGAGATCCCGCTATCTCCTGCTAGCAATGCAAAGCTCGTACGGACGATCTACAAAGGTCGTCCATACATATACAGATCGCGACACCAGCTAGTGCAAACAGGCCGTGAACTGTCGTTTGTGTTTTGTTACTCCGTACATAAGGACTATCCTAAAAACTACTGAGTGTTAGAAAGCGTTCAGTTCAAAGTAACCTGAGCGGTTAATTTTCATGCCTGCCCGCACCCTTTCGAAGTAGAATGCGGCAGAGCACCCAGTCGTGTTCATGCCAACAGTTTTCGCGGTGTACCTTCTACAGTTTGCTCCCGGGAGTTCCACGAGCAGAGTTCAGTTCTTGGCAGTCTCCCCTCGCGTCCATTGACTTTATGCCTCCCGGCGGCTCTCATGCCCGAGATGCAATCATCGCCGCAGGGTGCCTCTGGCCCATTGGTCATCGGGTCTCCATCCGTTTATCATATTTTCGATTAGAGGACTGTTGCTTTGTTGGCCAGGCGGTATATTAGCGCGGCCTGTACGTTCATCTCGTCCAGTTTTCTACCGTCTTTCTGTGCCCATGTGACGCTGTTGCGTTCGAATGACGGCTCATCCTCATTACGGGATGGAGCGTTAATGGCATTCCGGTCCACGTGGTTAGGTTTGCGGTTGGTTCTTGCTAGCATCCCGCGCCGATATTTCATCAGCGGCCTGGATGAAGGGCAACGCGGAGGGAAGTAGCGAAATCCAGACTCAGTAGTTGACCGCCTGGAACAAGCGGACTGACAATGTAGATGGTTTTGCTTCTTCCCGAAACGTCACGCGTTGATCCATAAATCTTACTTTGATCTATTTCGTTATTTCTGTTTTCTTTGTCTGGCCCCACAAAGTAGAAAAAAACGCCAGTGTTTGCCAACCGGAAGTCTTTACGCGAGCAAAAACGTCAGTAGGGGTGTCAGCACGTCCCCTAAATATGTGTTTGTGGTTTGATGTCACTTTTATTTATGGCTTCCTTTTTTATGTATAGCCATTTACTTTCACGGCACGAAAGTGACAAAGAAAACCATGATGAAGAGGACACTGCCGCATTGTATGGTGTCGCCGCCGCCTTTTTTTGGGGGTGGTCACCCAGGTCGGGAGCACTATTTGATTTGCGAAGCTCTTTGCCTCTAATTCTGCTTGCTTCTGTCTCCCTGCTCTTAGCCTAATGGGTTCGCATTATGATCTGTCCCTAGCCCTCTTCTCGCACCACACGCTTCTGTCGGTGACCGCGGAAGCCGACTCCACTAGGTTTCGTTTCTTCTGCTCATTCGCGCTCCAACCTCATCGTATTTTCCTTTTGTGTAACGTGTTTAGTCAAAAGTCGTGTCAGACATCTTGAAGTATCAATTTATTGCATGCTATGTAATATTTTACAGCGATAGCTGATACCAGACCTTCCCACCACCAAAACTGACGTCCGTTGTCGTTGCAGTTGTAGTAGATAGGGCCTCCGTCGTCGATATCGTCAAATGCTTGGAAAAGATAGCCAGCCACCCGCGGTGTTCTTGCGATCCGATCTTGGGTCCACTGCGTGTGAAGCGGGCGCGTTACCGCAAAGCTACGCCTCAGCTATGGTGGCTAGAAAAGTAAGCACAACGGGCATCGAAAGCGTGCTATAAGAAAGAGGTGTGCGAGACGCGATGAATAATTTGATAGAGCCTAGATTTTGGAGAGGGCTCATCTCCAAGCATGGGGTGCGTTTGCAATTCAACGGCGGACGCCATCGGCGGCGAAGATTTGAACGCAAGAGCGTATACGCTGCGTTTTCGCGTGGCTAGGAGGAAAGCAGGTGGAAAGGCTTAGACGCTCGCAGGCGACAAGCACGTTTGTTACCTCTTCGCAGCTCGTATTGCAAACGCAGCCCATGCACCACTTGAGCCCAATCAAGCAGTTGGAAACCCTCTGTAATGTAGGATCCTTTAAAAGGTTTTGGGACCACTGACTCGCGTGCTAGTTGTAGAGCTCTAGCGGTCCCCGAAAATGTTTTCGCGGAACTTTCATCGCGCAATCTAGGCGCACGACTCATTTAACCGGTGAAACGTGCGCAATTTATGTAGTTGCAGGAACTAGAGTCAAAATATGAAGGAGTTGTGCGAACTCTCAACGCACGCGCTGCGGGCAGCGCGTGTGTTGTGATGAAAAGCATCGCCACCGCGAGGGGCGCAGCAGTCTGCATGCGAGTCGTTTTCATCGCAACTCGGTGAAGCCCTTCGCTGCCACCCGTTACATTTCCCCTTCCAGTCACCACGCCACAGCTTTGAGAATCTGCTTCATCGGCATTCAATAAACAAATGCGTATGAGTCTCGAGTCTTGCGCTCTTACGTCGCGGCAGAAAAACGCTTATTTATCATTCTTAATTAATTCTAAATTGAGTAAGAGTTAATTGCTTGACGTTCAGGGCTTCGGCTAGATGGCGGAAGCCGCCGCCCGATTCGAAAGGTTCAGCCGTATCCCTCCATCCTTCCTTCTGTCGTGCGTATCACGCCAAGATAGTGCCTTCGCCTTTGCCCACCATATATCATCACTAGTGGATCTATGCGGCGACAATCAGCTCGCGTCAGCGACACCACCAGCGCGTCCCGCAGCGTCTCACATCGAGCGCTACGCTATGCGGAGCTCAAATTCGTCTGCTCCTTTTGCAGCGGTTGTGGAGACGTCAGAATGCCGAACTTTAATTGGCTGTGATAGAAGGATAGTGGGCACACCTCAAAGCGAGCTGCCTTGAGGTCTACCCACTATCTTTCAGTCAGAGCCAATCAGAGCTCTGAGTTCTGACGTCACCACAACCGCTGCAAAAGTAGCAGACGAACTTGTGCATAGCACACGGCGACGCAGAGACGAATCATGGAGCTCTCATCGCCGGAGCTCCTATGGAGCTCCGGCTTGTTTGCCGCTTGAGGCGGGTAGGGGTGCGCTAACGAGAGCATCATCGAGAAACTTCGCCGTCAAGACAGTCCCTATCTCATGGTGCGTGAACATGACACCGATGCCCAAGGTTGCCGTGACGTGTCGCAGTTATCGCTGCGACTGTATACTGTGAATTCGCACAGGACTGCCCATTTTGTTTTTATCTATGTTATAATCACTTATTTTAAACCTTTACCGGACGATCAACAACATAGTAGACCAAAGCGGCAACAAAAAGCATGTCGCTAAAAAAAATAGAAGCCATGTCTCTAGATTTAGTGCCTTTCCAGCAGGCGTGTGCTTTTTATTAAAATTAGTTAAAGTTTTAACGACGGGTCGTATGGCAATAGCACTGTTGAGTATTGTAAGAGGATGAATTACGGATCTATGAGTGGGCAGGTCGGCAGCAGCGCGTCTACAATGCCTTACAAGCTGTTGTACTTCTTCGTACAGGTCCTGCTGCTGCCACATGGAATGACTACTGACATATCTGGGGATCATCTTCAGTTCGAATGCACCATCAACCGCGCACGGGAACGTGTCACGATAATGGAGTCAGTCACGTCACCTTTCTGCAACATCACGACGACTAGTACCGTGGTTGGCTACCAGATGCCTCCGTACGCCAGTGGACCACGTGGGACATCCACGTCACCATCTGGGGCTATAGAAGCAGGGCGCATCAACAGTTTCTTCAGTGGGCAGGTCGGCAGCAGCGCGTCTACAATGCCTTACAAGCTGTTGTACTTCTTCGTACAGGTCCTGCTGCTGCCACATGGAATGACTACTGACATATCTGGGGATCATCTTCAGTTCGAATGCACCATCAACCGCGCACGGGAACGTGCCACGATAATGGAGTCAGTCACGTCACCTTTCTGCAACATCACGACGACTAGTACCGTGGTTGGCTACCAGATGCCTCCGTACGCCAGTGGACCACGTGGGACATCCACGTCACCATCTGGGGCTATAGAAGCAGGGCGCATCAACAGTTTCTTCAGTGGGCAGGTCGGCAGCAGCGCGTCTACAATGCCTTACAAGCTGTTGTACTTCTTCGTACAGGTATGTCTTGATGTTAGCGAAGGCTATTGTTATCGCTCGGACGATCGTTTCTTACTGCTGCTGCCCTGCCCATACGTTTTGCAGCATTATGCTGAGTCATGTGTTTTTTCTTTTCGATCGTTGCTTTGTTGTGGTGACGTGGAGTCAAATCCTGGTCCCATGAGTGCAGAGCAGTTGGCTCAGTTCACACAAATGCTACAACTTCTGCAGGAGGTTAATTCTAGATCACAAACTTTCGAGTCAGGCCAAACAAGTATGCTGAATTCCATTGACGAAATAAAACGAAACCAAAAATCCATCGAGGAAAAAGTAACAAATATTGGGGAACGGCTTACAACTGTTGAAAACAAGGCAGGCACTTTAGAGAATGAAGTGCGAGCACTAAGGCAAGAAAACGGGGACCAGATCAAAACAAATGCCGCACTGCGTTCTCGGCTCGACGAAATAGAAGACCAATCAAGGCGAAACAACGTGCTTTTCTACGGGATACCTGACGGTGCAGCTGAAACGTGGTCGCAAGCAGAAGGAAAGATTAGAACGCTCTTATCGGACTGTTTCGGTGGGGAAAGGGCAAACTCGTCTGCCACGTCTTTTGATATCGAGCGTGCTCATAGGCTGGGGCAGTTTCATGCCAACAAATGCAGACCCATCATCGTAAAGTTTTCATCCTTTAAAACAAAAGACCAAGTGCTGCAACTAAGGGCTAAGCTTAAATTAGGTAACATCGGTGTTGGCGAGGATTTTTCGTTTGCGACACGGTTGGCGCGTAGGAAATTAATTGAATTCGGAAAATCGCATGGATCAACTTTCAAGCTTAGCTATAACAAACTGTTCCTAAATGACAAATGTTACATCTACGACCATGAACTATGCCGCGTCTCGGAACTTTCTCGCCCTCATGCCCCTCATGTTCCTGTACGTCCCGTTTCGATTCCCGAGAGTACAACTACTCCAGCTTAGCAGTCAGTGAGGGGTAGTGGTCGTCGCGATATCCTATCTAACGCATCCGTGTTGTTTACTAACATACGTAGTCTTATTAAAAAGCGTGACGAATTATGTTCTCTGATTGATACTTGCGATGCTAACATTGTTGTACTAACCGAGACTTGGCTCTCGGCAAAGATAAGAGATGCAGAATTGTTTCCTTTTCAAAAACGCTTCAATGTATTTCGACATGACAGGGAACTAAGAAATGGCGGCGGCGTATTAATCGGTGTTAGGGATTGTATTTCGTCATTCCTTGTGGATATTCACAGTACCATTGAAATTATTTTCGTTTGTATTACCATTCATCATCAAAGATTCATTCTGGGATGCTGCTATCGTCCACCTTCGTGTGCGGTTGACTTCGTCGATAAACTACATGATGTGCTAAATACTATTGTAACGCGTTTTCCTAATACACCGCTTTTGTTAATGGGTGATTTTAACTACCCTAACATTGTTTGGGGCTCAGAATGTCCCTATTCTGATCCTCTGTCACTTGAGTGTACAAACTTTTTGAGTGTAGTTTCCGATTTTCATTTGTCTCAATTAGTTGTCAAACCAACGAGAATAACAGCTTCTACATCAAATATTTTAGATCTCATTCTAACTACTACGCCTAGTCAAATTAATCAAATAACCTATCTTCCCGGACTCAGTGATCACTCGTTATTACACTTTTGTTTGTCTGTTCCCTTGAGCTGTGCTAGAAATCGGAAAAAAGTGATTCGTGACTACAGTAGAGCGAATTTTGTTGCTATTAATGTGAATTTATGTACTTTTTTGGATCAATATTTTGAAAACTTCTTCGAGCGCCCCGTCGAAGAAAACTGGGCCCTTTTTA
Source organism: Ixodes ricinus (assembly GCA_037355805.1). Taxonomy (NCBI): domain Eukaryota; kingdom Metazoa; phylum Arthropoda; class Arachnida; order Ixodida; family Ixodidae; genus Ixodes; species Ixodes ricinus. The sequence continues at coordinate 85,424 of JAZHYW010002050.1, read as the reverse complement.
AAGAAGAGATAACTTTACTTACTGAAAGATATATACCCCTGAAAACTATTATTGTAAATTCCCATTCGCCATGGTTCAATAGAGTACTCATGAGACTTTCTAACAAAAAGAAGCGTTTATTTAAAGCCGCCAAAGGTACTCTTTGTCCAGTTCGCTGGCAGAAATATGCTACTGCTGCCGAGTGTTACAAAAAGAAGTTTGTAACGCTAAGCTCAAGTTCTTTAATCAATCATTGCCATCTATGCTACAGAATAATCCTCGACAATTTTGGAACGTTATGTCAACTCGTGATAGGTCATCTATTATTTCACTTCAAACAGCAGATAACACTCCGATTGACGAATCTCTGTGTGCTACAATTTTTAATGAAGTGTTTATTAAATCCTTTTCTAATCCTTACAGTGACACCACTCAGACTTATCATGTTAACACTTTTTCATTAATGAACCATGTTGTTGTTGACCCTAACGGTGTTTCAAAAATTATAAATAGCCTTAAACTATCATCAGCCACTGGTATAGACGGAATCAATTCAAAATTCCTTAAAGCGACCATTGAGTACTCTTCCCTCATACTTGCGAGACTGTTCCAACAGTCACTCGACGCCTCTGTTCTACCAAATGACTGGAAAATCGGAAAAATAATTCCTCTTTACAAAGCTGGTGATAAGCACTGCCCTAACAATTACAGGCCCATCTCATTGACTAGCATTCCATGTAAAGTCTTCGAACACATCATCTATACACACCTAGTTGCCTTCCTCGAATCCAACTCATTCTTTTCTCCGTGTCAACATGGATTTAGAAAAACATTTTCTTGTGAAACACAACTACTCAGCATTACTAACGACTTTCATGTTGCTCTTGATCAGGGATCCCAGATGGACTGCATTTTTCTTGACTTTGCAAAGGCTTTTGACAAAGTATCACATAATCTTCTTCTTCAAAAACTAAGTAAACTGAACATTGATCCTGGTGTGTTTAATTGGATTATAGCATTTCTAACAGATCGTTCGCAATTTGTAACTTGTAATGGTATTAACTCTACTCTCACATCTGTTTCTTCTGGCGTACCTCAAGGGTCCGTTTTAGGTCCTTTACTTTTTCTCATTTATATTAACGACCTTCCCAGTGTTGTCTCCTCCTCAATCAAATTATTTGCTGATGACTGTGCCATTTATCGAATAATATCTAATGATTCTGACTCCAAGCAATTACAGCATGATTTGGATTCTATTTTTAAATGGTGTGAGCTATGGTCAATGGAACTAAACATTAACAAATGCAAACTAATGCGCATGGCCCGTAAGGTTACTTTTACTTCTACGTATAACCTTAATAACACAACACTAGAGCTTGTAAAGTCTTATAAGTACTTAGGAGTGATCCTGAGCTCCGATCTTTCCTGGAACTTACATATTAATTATGTGACTAATAACGCTAACCGTATGCTTGGTTATCTTAAACGTAACTTTTCTCTGGTCCCTTCATCATTAAAACTATTCCTTTATAAAACATTAGTGAGGTCAAAGCTTGAATATGCAGCCTCCATCTGGGATCCCGGTACCACCTACCTTACTGACTCACTCGAATTAATTCAGAACAGGTCCGCGCGTTTTATTCTGGCCAATTATAATCGTACCGCTAGCGTAACATCCATGAAAAATACTTTATCTCTACCCAGTCTCGCCCATCGCCGAAAAATTTCTAGTATTTGTCTCTTTCACAAAATTTTCCATCACAACACTGTACTCAAAAATCAACTAATAACCCCACCATCGTTTGTTTCAGCACGCCTGGATCACCGCCACAAAGTAGGCGTCCCATTTTGCCATTATAACAAATATTTCGCATCATTTATACCTAGAGTCTCGAATGAATGGAATCATCTACCTGCATCACTCACATCGATTATTGATAGTGTTCTTTTTTGTTCAAATGTTTCAAACCATGTATTTCCCGTTGTTTAACTATTTTGTATTTTCAACTGTTATTTTTTATTGTTGTCCCCGTTTGTTTAACTATTTTGTATTTTCCACTGTTGTTCTCTTTTTCTCACCACTCCCCTCTGTAATGCCTCTGGCCCTGAGGGTAAAATAAATAAATAAATAAATAAATAAATATGCTTGTCTTGCTGGGGTTGAGAGGCAGTAATGTCACTGGATCCTCTGGGTGAGTAGCGCCAAGCTCCCGTATGGCCGCCATTTTCGTTCATGGAATGCGCAGTTTTTCTCTTGACTTCTTCTTCCTTGCTAAGCCAATCTCAAATCGCTGGTGACGGGCAGCTTTATAGAGACGTTCCGTAAATACAGAGATTTTGTTATTCCACACACCAGCGAAAGAAGCGCACATCTTCGAACCGACATCACATGCCGTGCCGGTGCTAGGCGGCATCGAAAAATAATTTTCCTGTCTTTAAGTACGCAAGAAGAACAATACCACTGTATGAGATCTGTGGAGATAATCGTGATCGATAAATGGATTGCCTCCACAGCGCCAAAAACGCTTACTATATTGGCGAGGCACGCTTTCATTACAGAGATGCTGCATAGCGATCTTGGTGCGACTACACTCTAAAACAAATCTGGTCGTAGAATATCTCTTAGGGGTCCTTCAGCTTTTTCATATTTTTCACCCTAAAGAAATTCTTTTTCAGCACCCCCGTAAAGGTATCTTTGTAAAAAAAAACCTATCAGACGGAATCTTTTGAGCTCCTTTTCTGATGTGGAAGTTCTTTGTGAAAAACCTTTAAGAAGTTATTTTCAGCTATTTTCTGATAAAACTGTTATTTATAAACAACCATTCAAGAGTTATTTTAGTCACTTTTTCGTTAAACCGTTCTTTATCAAGAACTTTTGAAAAGTCCTTATCACCTCGTTTTTCGATGAATCAGTTCACCACAAAAGAATCATTTATGAGTTCTTCTAAGATCTTTTCGGAGAAAACTATTCTTCATAAAGAACTCTCGAGGAGTTCCTTTTAAGCTCTGTTTTTCAATAAGTCAGTCCTTTGTGAGAAACACTTGAATATATTTAAAACAGGAGACGACGGATGAAAGTAGGGGCAGTACACAACACGTCTAAAATTTAAGGGCGTGTTTTGGGTTATGTCTTATTTATGTTGTCTCCTGCTTCAAATTTCTACAAACGGGCATCATGAAGGTTCACTTATTAGAAAAATAGCTTAAAACTATACTCTTTCACAAAGTGCCTTTCATGATGCGTTCAAGTTCTACATAATTTGAGGCCTCCAAAAGCCGATAAAAAACTTCAACATTCGTAATGTCTCAAATATGGCCAAAAACAGTTTAGGAACAATAGGGCTTTTCTTCTTGTGCTCTTCTTCTACTTCCAAAATTGCCAACTTGATGATGCTTCATGGCACATTAATTATTAGTACGCTAAGTAAATAGAGAGGTATTGGGCAGTATAATGTAGAGCAAAACAAAAGGTGCCCTAGAATCTCCAGCTTGTCACTGACGATAGCGGAATTCAACAGAATAGATAGTTGCTCAGAAGTATAGTGACGTTTATCGAATATTATTAAAATAAAACTGGGTATACAGCTAGAATATTTACCTGCCTATCATATAACATTTTCGATTTTCTAAAATGACGTCACTTCAAAGACTCATAAGCATTGTCCTTTGTCCATGCAACTTTGACATATTTACCTTCAACACATTGACTTTCGAAGTCTGCAACAAATATATAGGGTCACTAAGTGTGTAACGTCGTCGAAAAATGTTCGTGACGAAAACAAATAATCTCTTGGGCACTGAGTTTGAAACATGATTAAAAATCCAAAGCCAACATTGCAAGTCTAAAGCTTGATATTTAGTTTTGGAAGAAGCTGAATACCAAATGCTGATATGTGGCTTTACTAAGCTGATATTTTTATATGTTAGTATTCCAGTCAAAACATGCTAATCTTAACACATCACATGCCCGTTGAGAGGATCTTAAAGTCTGCTTAAAGTAAAAATCGTCACATCTTCCAACAGAACCCTCGTAAGTATTCGTGCAGAAGGGGGATTTCCACCCAATTCCCACCAAATGATTTGATAATGAATAAAGCATATCAAAATAAATAAATATTTGAATACCAAGGGTTACTACTGACCTTTTTAAAAGAATAAATATGAAGATCCGCAATTACCATGCCTTCATACAGCGTTGTGATTACTGTTTATTACCTGAGATTAAAAAAATTAGAAACAAGTTGAATCCTGAAATAAAAAACCAAAGTGTGAGTATTATCAACATTAATTTGCGCGTAATAAACAATGGTCATAGAAAAGTATGGGACACAGTAAATGATTTAACGAACGAAAAGAAAACGCGCAGCGAGATCAAGATACTAATCATCTATAATGTAAGCGTGGCAGCGAAGGAACCCGCCAAAGAAATGAATCGACATTTTATTAGCATTGGCACGAGCATGAACACAGGTATCATCATCATACATGACTCTCCTAAACCAAAGAGTCAAAGTCGATCATGCTCACTCCAGCAGCTTCTCTTGAAATTGATACAATAATTAATGGTTTTAGATAGCAACGTAGCCACTGGTTCAGAAGAAATAAAAGCTTTACCGAAAAAATATACCAAATGCTTATTAAGTCCGCTATTTTTCCGACGAACTAAAAATAGCAAAAGTAATTCATGTGTACAGAGGCAGAGGAGAAACCATAATTAAAAAATTAAAGGCCGATATCAGTTCTGGCAATATATTCAAAGGTTTTTCGAGCCTGTTATTCAAGATAGGTTTAATAATTTGTTTCAAAACATTTAGACCATACTTTCAGCTCATTATTAATTTCAGGAAAACAGGTCTGTGGAATTCGCACTTATTAAAACAAAAAATAAAACAATTCAAAATAGTAAAAGCCATTTAGTCACACTTAATTTGTTTTTGGATCTGAAAAAGGCCTTTGATCGTGTACTACACGTTATTTTACTTGAAAAACTTGACACTAATTGAAACATATCTCACAAATCGATACCAATATGCAAGCATAAATGATACGCCGTCTAGCAAAATAAAAATAAAACATGACGTTCCCAATGGTCACTTTTTAGGGCCGATTCTGTTCCTTGCATACGGAAATGATAGAACAGAAATACCGGGCTGCCATAAAATAATATTGTACGCGGATGGCTTTGTGTCTTTTTTTTAGGGGAGGGGGGGGGGGAGAAAGCAAAAGCTCTGGAAGAATTAGCTAATGAATACCTTGTAAACTTCCAAAGTTGTTAGAAATAAATCGTTTAGGTTTCAATACGAGTAAAAACAAGTATGCAATACTTCAGCCAATAAATAGGCGATACATACTAGAATAAAAAGTATGTATTATTTGAGCCAATAAATCCAGTGGCTTAAAGCGGCTCCTCCAGCAGCCATCGCTTAACACCAGCAAATACATGGGACTCGATGGAGAGAAACGGTGAAAGCTGCCGTTTTTTATTTCGGTGGGCTGCTCTCGCAATGTAGCATATAAGGCGTTGTGCGGTGATTTCGTTATATATTTTGTGCAACAAATGTCAAAAGTGTGAGGACACAAAATTTTGTTTACATAAATAATGTTTGCAGAATATTATAGGGTTCCTATCTTGTTGCGCTAAACCGTGATGCGGTTGAATGAGGCAACGATTGCCGGGAGTCAGCACGGAGTTGTTCATGGTCTCGAAGTCATCAAAGCTTACCAGTCGAAATGTGGTTGCAGTACAAGAAATTGAACCGGGCACATTCGTATAGCTTAAACGCTCGTACCGAGGAGTTATGCTGCAAGGATTTGCTTCAAACTGCAGTAAGAGCTCCTGCAGCGAACCAATACTCAATGCCTGTCGTTTATTTCTTGAATATGTCGTTTGTTGAACAGCGGGAGCAAGCAGAAGCCGGCACAGTCATTGCGCTCCAAGAAATGTATTCTTTTTGTTCAATCGGTGTTCGTGCGCAGCTTGACGAACTCAAATTATATCCCAAAACACCTGTTATAACGACCGCTATTCACCATCACATGTTTCCAATCGAGCACCGCGTACTTCTCTTGTGCCTCCTCCACATACTTGCATGAATTCCGTTGGGTCAAGGAATGGCTGCACCAATGGTGCCACCATTAGGCTCCCGATCAACGATCCAGCTTACAACGACAGTCTTCACAAGCACTCGGCAGCAGCGATGGCAAGTTGCTCTGCAGACGCCTAAAGTTTTGTTGCCCTCCACGTTACAGGTTGGTACATACGCTTGATGTTTTAGGTGTTGCTATCGCTGCTGCCGCTGTTGCTTTTGTAAATTCGTTGATATTAGGAAGAGGCTAAAGATGGCAGAGGCAGAAGAATGTTTGTCCTGTCATGAAGTCTTGCCAGTGGGGGTGTGCATGACTTGTTCAGAGTGTGGTTTCAGCTATCACATGGGTAAGTGTTCGGGTGTGACAAAAAGTGCTCTAAAAAAATGACCGATGAAACAAGAGAGTCGTGGCAATGCCCAACATGCACCATTGCAAAAGCAAAGGGACAAACCTCATCAAAAGATCCGGGAGAGAAAACTGAGAACCAGTTGGCCGAAATAACAAGAAAACTGGATGTGTTAATGTCAATCGGAGCAAAAGTGGACGCGCTTCTTTCCATGAAAGAAACAGTAGACAAAATTGAGTTGTCTGTGCAGCACATGTCAGATCAATATGATGAGATACTTGAGGAAATGAAAAAACAAAAACAAGATATTAAAGAACTCGGGGAACGCGTTGAAAGACTGGAAAATAGCGGAACCCAAAGAGAAGTCGAAGCTCTAAAACAGGAAGTAAATGAGCTTCAGCAATACAGTCGCAGACAGAACCTTGAGGTGCATGGGTTCCCATGTCTCCCAAACGAAAACCTGTGGCACAAGCTGAAAGAAGTATCAGACCAGCTAGGCGTTGCTGAACTGAATGAAAACGATGTAGAAGCGTTGCACAGGATGCCAGGAAAGCCAGATAAGGTTCCTCCCATTCTCGTTCGTTTCACGTCCCGGCTTACTAGAGATCGATGGTTCCAGGCAAGGGCTGTACTCAAAGATAACGCGTCGGGTATCTGGTTAATGGACAACCTAACAGCGCAAACAAAAAGGTTGCTTTGGCAGGCAAAGACGAAGGCAGCGGAAAGACGTTATCAGTTCGTTTGGCAGAAGGGAGGAAGGATTTTTGTCAGGAAGCAACCCGGCGATCGCCCTATCAGAATTGACAATGACAATGATCTGGCTAAAATTGAGTAAACATTTCGGAAGTATAAAGCTGCTAAAAAATAAACACAACAATGGCGCGCGATTATAGTGAACCTACGTACTATGACAGCGCGTTATTCAATCGGTGCATCACTGATAAAGCAGGGACTGCAAAAACACTAAAATTGTTTCACTTAAACGCACGAAGTCTGCGGAATAAATCTGATGAACTATGTTTTTTCCTAGATTCCCTTTGTACTCCGTTTGATGTTCTGGCGTTTACCGAAACATGGTATTCAGGAGAGTCGGACATTGTGCAATTCCAAGACTATAAATGTGAAGCTATCTGCCGCGAATCTCGTCGTGGGGGTGGTGTTGCCTTGTACATTCAAAACAAACTAAACTATCATGTACTGAATGATTTCACTTGTATAAATAATGATTTTGAATCTTTGGTTGTGGGTTACGGAGGTTGTATTATAGCTGTGGTTTACCGTCCGCCCTCAGGTGCTTTAAATGTTTTTTTCAATTTTCTTGAAGAATTACTTGAGTATGTTATGTCAATAAATCAGAAAATAGTTTTAGTTGGAGACATCAACATTAATCTGTTGACCAATGAACCTGCGAGTGTAGCATTATTAGAAATCGCTCAAGCAAGCGGATGTGAAAATATAATCAGCGTTCCCACCCGCATAACTGAACGCACGGAATCACTAATCGATATTTGTTTAACGAATCACCAAAAAACTGACGTATTTTCTGGCGTTCTAACTGCAGATCTGAGTGACCACTTACCATTTTTTTGTTTCTTTCCCCAACACAATTCACAACACAAGCTCCTGTACAAAAACCCAGTATTTTTCAGACTCATAAATGCAACCACTTTGGAAGATTTCTATAACCTCGTTTCAACAGAAAACTGGGATGATGTTTTTAAGGAACCTAACCCGACAAAATCTTACGATATTTTTATATCAAAGCTTCAAGAATACTATAATAAAGCTTTTCCGAAGGCAGAGATTAAAAAACATAAAAAGTCAAGGAAGCCATGGATAACGTTGGAACTTTACAACAGAATCAAAGCACGTGATCAGATGTTTGCAACATTTATCAAAACTAAAAATAAGAATTTACTTATGGAATATAAAAAATGCAGAAACAAACTTTCCCTTGATATTAAAAAGGCGAAGATAAACTTTTATAAATCTACATTTTCTGAAATTTATAAAGACCCTGCTAAGCTGTGGAATACTATGAGAAAATTAATGTCAATAAATCCGGTTTTTATCCCCGAAGAGCTGAAAATAGATGGTACTCTATATACGCAAACTTTATTGGCAGATAAATTTAATACACATTTTCTGTCATCTGGTGCCTGCGAATCAATGACGGTATATGATAACCATTACTCATCTGTTCCGGTATTAAGCTCAATATTTTTAGAACCAACAGATGAAACAGAAGTTCGCAACATATTAAGGTCCTTAAAAAATAACTGCGCAAGTGGTGTTGATGATATCAAGGTTACCCCTATTAAAGCAGTAACGGAGTTGGTGTTGCCTCCTCTTGTCGATCTTTGTAATAAAATAATGGTTTCTGGTATATTCCCAGAAAAAATGAAAATTGCTAAAGTCAGTGTTATCCACAAGGGAGGCACATATGAGAACCTTAATAATTACAGGCCGATATCTGTACTACCGCTTTTTTCCAAGGTTGTAGAAAAAATAATTAATTCAAGATTGTACAGGTTTTTTACTATTAATAACGTTATAACTGACAAACAGTTTGGTTTTCAGAAAGGGAAATCAACCGAATCAGCCGTAATATACATCAAAGATAGAATAATTTCTAATATAGAAAACCATGCATATACCATTGGGATTTTCCTGGATTTCAGAAAGGCGTTTGATTCAATAAAACATGAAATTTTACTGGAGAAACTATCAGCGTACGGAATTAGAGGTAATGCACTAGAATTAATTCGCAGCTATTTATATTCGCGTTCTCAATATACGGTACTTAATGGATTTCAATCTCAACTCGCACCGATAATATATGGCGTTCCGCAAGGTTCTATACTGGGGCCTCTATTATTTCTAATTTATATAAACGATATTGTGAATATACCTGAATCGCGTGATATTATTTTATATGCTGATGATACTAATGTCTTTTTTTCTAGTGAAAATTTGGATCAGCTCGAGGAATTTGCAAATAGTTGGCTCAGAAAATTATTATTGTGGCTAAAGCGCAACCAGCTTAATCTTAACACTAGTAAAACAAAATATGTATTGTTCAGATCAAAAAACAAACCTATTTCGCGTACATTGAACATCTTTTTTGACGGGGAAAAAATTGAGGGCGTTAAATATCACAAGTTTCTTGGTGTGTGGTTTGAAGAAACACTCAGTTGGAATGTACACATTGAAAAAATGAGGGTTGATATTGCAAGAGCAATAGGAATATTAAACAAATTCCGACAATTACTACCAAAAAGGTTGAAACTGCAATTATACTATTCGCTTGTCTACTCACGCTTAACATACTGTATGTTAGTATGGGGAACTACTACAAAAACAAATAAGCAAAAACTATTTATTTTGCAAAAGAAGGCCGTTCGATTTATTGAGAACCTTAAAAGGTACGAACACTCATTCCCAGCATTTCAAAAGTATAAAATATTAAATATAGATCAAATCCTGCTTCTTAAATTATCTATTTTTATTTTTAATAAAACTAGACAGAACCAGGCGCCCTTTCTTGATATCTTCGATCAAACCTCGGCAAATTACAATCTCAGAAGTGCGCAGTATACGAAACCTAGGGTTCGAACTAATTACGGTACACAGCACCTTACATATCTCGTACCAGATCTACTAAACACACACCCAAACATAGCAGAAATGGCCCAAGCACACATTTCGTTTTTCCAATTTAAAAAAAGGATTGTAGAATATATCTTAAATCACTCATGATCTGCAGTTATTACGAAGTTGATAATTATGTGTTATTGTCTGTTGTGGATTTTAAAATTGCTGTATATTTGTATATCTTTTTGTATATGTGCCTGTTTCTCCTCCGAGTGCTGTAAAAGGGGCTGGAGCCTCGTCAGAAGACAACTCGTCTTCTTTTGCCCCAGCCCCCCAGACCCTTTTTTGTGTCTGAAATAAAAGATACATACATACATACATACATACAATACAATTCGCGACTACAGCAAAAGGGACGGTATATCATGGGAAAACGGTAAACTGGCCGGAACAGGCCCTTTCGCGATCTCTGCTCCTCTCTTGTGAGCTCCGCGATAGCATGCTGTCGACGTTTTGCCCGACGGCCACCGATCTAAAGCGCAGGAAGTTGCTTTGGTTATATTCAAAGAAACGCAAATGAAAACGATGACTGGGCAGCACAAAAAACAGTGACTCATAATCGCCCAATGATTTAGTCGCGTCCTACATTGTCTCTTCTGTTATGTAAGGCAATCAGTTACCCCTTTCACTTTGTCGTTACTGTCGCGTCAGTGTGTAGCCTATGTCCCTCGGAGGCTACCTACGTCCTACACATTGTCTCTCATGTTGTGTGAGGCGAACAGTTGCCCCGTTCACTCTGTCGTTACTGTCGCGTCAGTGTGTCCCTCGGAAAGCTACCTACGCTGCAATAAACCAGACATTAGGGAGTTCTATGGAACCGTTTGCGCACATCCGATACAGTACGGCGGGCCCTCCTTTGCGAACTGCGCGTGCGCTACCACAGAAGACTCCCATATGCGCAGTTCATACCGGAAGGCCCATTGGAACCTAGCGGATGTGCAAAAACAGATCTCCCAAAGTCTCTATTGTGCGTTCATCAACGGTCATCAGCACTGCAGCCATTCCATCGCTTCCCCGAAGAAGGTGAAGCTTCTGGATGCTCGCTTATGTCAACATGTCACTGCAGCTTTCGGATGTAGTGGATAAAATTTAGGGCAAACCATTTTGAGGCCAATGTCTTGACTGTTGAAGGAAGAGCGTTGTGCACTGATCTTTGCACACGGCACGTTACGACTCTGTTTTGTACCGTCATATTTGCTCAAGAGTGGCGATTAAGAATGCAATAAACTTCCTCCTGTCTTCCAACAAAAGCCTTTTGGAAAGACCGCAATAAAAGTCAGCAAAACTGTGAAGCCGCTAGACTATAGGAACCAAATGTTAAAAAGCATATCTGTTCACCTCCTAAATAGCAAGGTACAAGTAGTGCTGAATTTGTGGAATTGCTTTAAAGAAACCATAAAATTATTTTTCAGCTTCTGCCTCCTGGCTTTTTCCCGTCAACTTAAAAACTAAATAATAAATCACTTGATCATGACCTAGAATCTCACCGGATGCGAAGACTCCAAGCTTCCGCCGCGTGCTATTTAAGCACACCATGTAACCCGTAATTGGCAATTGAATATAAATGCCGTCACAGAACTCATTGGCCACGATGCGTGAATCCAAATATTCCTCGACGGATTGATTGTTGACGAGCGCGTGCGACCGAGCGACTGAGTGCTTGCGTCCAGTCCGTGAGCTGGGTTCGGCCGACGAAGGTACGAAATAGTCGGCTATACTTTTTTTACATTTTCGTGCCCAAAAAGCATGTTTTTGCCTTTTTACGCTCTTTTTTTCCCCACAAAACGATATGCGATTAGTAAAATCCCAATCTAAAATGATATGTCCGAGCCCGAAATTCATTTCATGGCCCCTCTATGAAAGGCTAAGGTATGTCGAATTTTGAGCAGCGTATTGGTTGGTCCGCGACCAATGAGATTAGGACATTAACCAATAATAACGTCGAACAAAAAGTAAGAAAGTAAAAAGCGCGAACCTAATAATAGCCGAGGCTCTACGTTTCTTAAGATGTCAGTGGCGACACGCCAATCTCCTCAATTTTCTCCTCGCACGAACTTCACCGGGAAGAAGTAGTGTCCGCGCTATTCGAAAACTTTCTTTATGGCCACTCCTTGCTTTAAATTGAATATATATATATATATATATATATATATATATATATATATATATATATATAAATATATTTATGTATATATTGTATTTGCGTGATTTTGGTGGAAAAGTGAAGACGCAACAGAATGTTTTCGAAATATCCGTTTGCAAGCTAAGTCCTGTGCGACTCATCGGGAAGCATTGGTAGCACTTGTAGAGGAGTAAGACCACAAACTAAGCTATTGAATAGTTTTGATTACAGCTAATGAGATACTTTTTTCTTTAACGTGGTACGTATTCGTTTCGTGCTCAAAAAATGAAAAGGACACAAGGACAGAGCTCATCGAACACTTATCAAAGATTCGATCTGGACCAGATCGCACTCCCTAATAAACACTTTTCTAAAATGCGCACAATCTAGTAGCGACTGCGCAAATTATTTGAGTCCGCCATTATTCGGGCGAGCACTCTGGGCATGTAATGGCTGCAAGAGCTACGTTGGCGTTGGGCGTGAGCTCGGCTCAACTCCTATAAAAAACGATTTATGCGTCAACTTTTGGCAAGGACTCGAATCTCATCAAGCGCTTCGTGCCAAAAAAAAGGGTGACCTCCAAAGCTTCTCGTTGAGTTTTGAAGAGGGTCTATCTTTGTTCAGTCGACTAGCTCATCCTAGCATCTCCACTCAGAGTCCAGACAAAGGGGTAGGCAATAGCAGACAGCCCCTCCTCCACAGCTCCCTTGGACAACTACCTCTTGGCTCATGCGCTAATATGAGAATGTCAAGTGAACAACAAAAGAACATCGCATTGTTCCTCGGGAATATGTTAGATGACAGCGGTATAATACCAATATGCAGTAATTAAACTTTTGCACTCGAATAGCTTTTATTCCAGGGCTCTGCAATGAGTTGTTTTAGTAGCATTGAATCCTAAGGGCACGTTCGCAAAGTTGTAAATTCATGCCCTTTATGAGACAAAAAAAAATCGTAATGTTTCCTATAACTTCAATTGCCTTGGTGTCATCGAACGCACATCAGTTAGAATTTTTATATTTCCTTCAGAACCTTTCATTTCGCTTAATGTCCCAGAGAGTTTGCCATGGGTAGAAAATGGTATAGGACCTGTGGGCTACATTTAACTTGTCGAATTACTTCGTAATCATCGGGACACGATTCCGTAACTGCGTTAACCAAACCAGTTGAAACCAAAACAACAGAAACAAATGAGAAGTCGGTTAAAGTAAAAACAAACACGACTTAAATGATGAGTGGGAACAAAAGATTGAAATACAAAAGAACGGCTTGAGCGGAGTAGACAACCAAGAGTGGCCACCACGCGTGACAATGGAGCGAGAACACGACTTCGGGAATGACGGCGGGTAGCGTGTTGAGTCTTGCTCGGCGTCAATTCAGTTGTGTGACTAGCAATTAAGTGCGTTCAGGTTGAGCGGTGTCCGGCCACGGGCGAGAAAACATTGCGTGAGACCGCCCTGAGCACAATCGGGGCGTGTACACTGGTCACAGAGGTGAATGCTTCAGCTGCGCAGATGGGACACGATTGGACGGTAGTGCACGTTGACGCATTCTATGTGTCTTTTTTCGCGCTTTTTTTAGCTCTTTTTTATTTTTACGTGAAGAGGGCGATGGCTAGGCCTTCTTTCCACCACGCTAGTTCTAGCTATTGTTGAAGGAATAACCTCGTGACATGAAGCAATGCGTAGCGTCACGTTAAAACGCTGTGCATGCTTGTGTTCTTCGAACCGCCATTGTCAAACGTAAGTTTAAAACAGCCTAATACACGTAACTCAAAAATGTAATAAATTACAGTGGCAGTTACCCTTAGTTTGAAAGTATTCAATTAGATTACTTGATTGCTTGACAAAGGTATTTTACCTTTATATGAAAAAGTAACCGTTCCTTTTCCGATTACTTCAGATCTTGAAAACGGCAGACACTTAAGTTTCCTTCGACGGGGTCTGCGGAGACGCCTCAAGTAAGTTCTAAGGATGTTTGCTTCGTGCACATTGTCACGAACTAAAACATAAAACTTGAATAATGAAACTTGAATGGAATGTTTAATGCGGCGAACTTGTGCTGAGAAACAAAGTGACAAAGTATGAACATGCTTTGACGGCAACGGAAGGACGTCTGCCTCAAGCAGCCATGCGAAGAAGCTCCTTTTGTAAGCACGTGGGTCATCTACAAGTTTCCGAGCTCAAACATACTAGAAGATGCTCGAGTCATCCGGAGCATTCCGGTCATGCCAACAAAAGAAAGATAAAAAGGACTAGCGCTGGCGGGGATTGAACCCCGGCCAGCGGCGTGAGAGTCGAACACGCTGCTGACTCAGCGGTTCGCACGCGGCAACGCGGACTGCAAGTTCGTCTGCTCCTTCTGCAGGGGTTGTGGACACGTCGAAACGCAGAGCTCTGATTGGTTCTAAATGAAAGATCCTGGGTAGACCTCAAAGCAGCTTGCTCTTAGGTCTACCTGCTATTGTTAAGTCAGAGCCAATCAGAGCTCGGCGTCTTTCTGACGTCACCACAAGTCTTGTGCGGGAAGCAGACAACTTGCTCTCCGAGTATGTATGCTTCGGACATGTCTGCACTAAGTATTTTTTATGACCACCGTGACAGAACTGTCAAACAAGGAAGGCCTTATAGATAGCGTCGGAAGACTATCAAATACATGTGACAAAGAGAGGAACACTTCTGATTCGCGAAAGGCCCATCTCCTCTAGATTCCACTCGACGGAAGACACAGACCAGCGCTGCTTTCAACAAAAGTGACAGACGACTGTTGACTATACAAAGCGCAATAAACCTAAATTCGCTTTCCAAGCCGACTGAGCACGGCAGCTATTTGCAAATGGGCTACGTGCGATCCCCTTGTACCGACCGAGTACCCTTTGGATTCCCCCGCAGCCGACGTACCCTTGGCCGACGTTCATCCCAATCTTCCTTTAGAAGCCTGCTTCTTTTTCCGTCATTAAAAAAAAATAAAAACTTACCCGTGTTTCTTTTTTTTATATCGTGAGTTTTAGAAACCACGGAATATAACGGTGACATGCACGATCGACCCAGTGCCTCGATATGCGTTTTTGTGTTCGATTGATTCCCGATTTATTAGTAGAGCTGCCTTCTGTCTATTCCTTTTTGAATTAAGTCATATTTTTTTTTAATATGGCTTTTTATCCCTCGTTTGCTTCTGTGTTTCTGTATTTCGCTCTATGTATGCTTTATGTGCTGCGTTTGCTATGTGTATATTTATATGGCCCCTTCCATTTTTTTTGTTGTTTACTCTAATGCCCTGTGGTAGGTGTAAGCGTGAAATAAATGCGAGAAATAAGTAAAGAGCATACGTTTACGGGATTTAATATTTCACCCAATATTATCCAGAGTGGGGAGAGTGTACAAAAGAAATGGTATGGGAAAGAAAAATAGGGGTGGGTGGTGGAGCACGGGGTGGAGAGGGGAAGGTCATTGTATACCAGCAAGCCAACAAACAACTTATTGCAGGGGTCGCACTGGTAGAACTTCCGTTTTTACCCTTCAAAAGAAGCAATGGCCCTTTTTTGTATTTCTGTGATTCGACCCTTTTCGAGGTTATTAATGCGTGTGAACGGTTCGACCACACAAAAACTGACTGGAAGGGCAGATCACGGGAACTAGCCTTTTTGGCGACAAGAAATGGGTGGGTGTGTAGGTAAGAAGGATGCAAAAATTAAAAAAAGAGAAGAAAGCTTTGAGTATGATTCTGTTTACAGACGTCGAAATCGATATCTTTTCCCCAGTAATTTATACGGTGTTTCCATTGATTTTACCGGTCGCGTGATTCCGCGCATGTTGAGCTACGCGGCTGAGTTTCACTAAGTGACGGGACTAGCGGTTTGATGTGCGTGCTGGCGTGCTTGCTTAGGAAAAGAGAAAGCGAGAAAGCGCCCAAGAGAAGTGCTGTGGCGACGTGAGCGATCGGTTGTAAACAGGGCTTCCTCTTGTGCTCGGCCTTAACACGCTCGCTTCTCGAGCGGCGTTGCGTTCAATGTAGATATCGTGGCCCGAACCCGCTGTGGCAATTTCACAACTTCAGCCGATCGTGCCATAATATCCCGGGATCTCAACGTGTCGTTTTAATGCTAGATGTCGTAAGGGTCATGACAAACATGCCGACACGAAAATAACTCCGTTCTAACCCTGGTTTGTTTCAGGTATTTCCGTGCAGCCTCGACGAAGCTTGATGCATGCACTATTCGCGACTCCAGCGACCTATAGGGGACGCCACTATCGGGCAAATATTGCGGTCTAAAACAGGTCGTGCCTTGTCATGTGCCAGCTGAATGCACACCGCTGGGGCATCAGCAAAGCAAGTATTGGACGCAAAATGGTAAGCCCCGATTTTTGTCCTTCACGTTTCAAACCTCGAGCGATGTGTTGGCGCAAGGGAGCTTCTAGAGGCTCGACTTTCTTTGAGAAAGCGATAAAAAGACTACCTGCTGTCCTTCCACAGCGCTGATGAACGTTGATAAACGCGAAATGTCTGGTTCACGCTGTTGCGTAGGTTGCGTGCAGAGCAACCTGGGTAACAAGCTGATACCACAGTTACGACAGAGTCACCGCGACAACTGTTGCCTCGCGCAAACCACCGACATGTAATCATGGAAGCCACAAGTGATGAGGAGAAATGGCGAAAGGACCTGTTCCGGCCATTTCAGTGTTTTCCGTCTAGGTGTCGTCTGTTTGCTGGAGCCGCGAATATTGTAGTTTCACGAAACGTCTTTTCACTTCCGATAATCCTCGTGTCGCTATGTTGATGAGCAGGGCCTGCCAGTTTTCTCATTAGTTTGCACGCAGACGACTGGTTATTGATGTGGTTTTTTGGTGTTGGTAAAACACACAAGCATGGCGAGAGGCTCCGTCGACGACAGAACCCTGTAAGCACCACCAAAAACCTAATTTGCCCGCTTAAACCGTTGATTACTTCGTTGGTGTTGTTTCTTGTTATTTATTCTTCTTTTCCGAGTAGCGCCGGCAGCGCAACGGGGGCCGTTTATGTGGCGGACGGGTCGATCGACTCCTCAATCGCCGGCTAGTTTGAAGTCTGAATAAATACCTGCATGTATAAAAATAGAAAACCAGTCTTCTGTTTCATTATGTTCCGGACTACTCTGGTTGACGCAGTGTTACGTTAAAAAATTTGGGCGATCTTTAATACAGCGCTTTCACGCATATAAAGACATGGGATGAAGGTTTATTAACGTGGCGTCTCGAGAAGTTTCGATTCGTAAGCACATGTTTTAAAAGCAGTGGTGGCGGTATTGCGTTACTGCATGGGACCAACGTTACCTGTCACGCGTTATTTTAATTTTTTTGTAAGGTATCGTATTGGTTACATGTTAAGCCAGTAACGGATCAATATTTCAAATATGTATTTGCGTTAAGTATATACAGTAGCGGCTAATGTAATTACATTGCTCGTTACCTATTCTTTCGGAGAGTTACAAAAAATTATACTTCTAAGTCTCGTGTACTTCAAAGGCGCGCACGCAGCCAAAGCACAGCAGAAGGCACGGAGCGCGTCCAGGAAGTTGGGAGCTCGACATACAGTCCCTGCAGTTCTCGCTCTGCCGGTGACACGACCGATTCGCCCTTTTCGAGCACGCTTTTTCCCCTACTCCTTTTTTATTTTATTTATTTAGGAATACTGCAGGCCAATTGCGGCCCAAGCAGGATTGAGGGTTACAAAAATGGAGTAAAAAAAGCACAACACCAGGTAATCCGTAAAATGGGAGAGGGGAACAGGGGAAAATTATGCAAAAATTGTAATAAAGCACAAAAACAAATGCGTAGAAAAATATGGAATAGCTCACAACAAAGTTGGGAGGGGTGGCGGCAGTGGGGAACAGGAAAATAAAACACAATGCAAAGAGTTATACATCAAACAAACGCTCAATCGACTCCAAAACATTGTCAGATATAAATATGTGATGAGGTAGGTTGTTCCATTCTGTTATGGTTCTGGGAAAGAAGGAGTATTTAAATGCATTTGTTCGAGCGAATACTGGAGTTATTTTATGCGGATGGTCATGCCTTGTGCGTCTAGTCGAGGATGGGTGAAGAAAGGACGACGATTCAAGCCGGAGTTTTTAAACCAGAGTTGATAAAGAAATTTGTGGTCTAGCTAGCTTCCTTCGTGATTCAAGAGAGATGATGTTGTTAGTTTGAATTAAGGCAGCAGGTGAGTCATGCGGGTGGTAGCGATTAAATATAAAACGAACTGCTTGCTTTTGAACATCTTCCAGTATCTTGATATCTTTTTTTGTGAAAGGATCCCAGACTGTACAGGCGTATTCCAACTTCGTTCTTATCAATGTGTTATAGGCTAAAAGTTTCACATGAGAAGGCACATGCTTAAGCCTGTGCCTTATCATACCTAGCTTTCGACGGGCAGCTGCACAAACGTGTTCATTGTGTGAGGATCAAGATAAGTTGTTAGAAATTGTTATACCAAGATATTTAAAGCTCATCGTCCAAGAGATGTAGTTATCACCAACAAAGTAGTCATACTGATGAGAGGACTTTTTGTTAGTGATGCGCATGTACAAGGACTTTTCTTGGTTAAGCTTCATCTCCCAACGATCGCACCAGCTAGAAACTGCATTAAGACTTTCGTTCAGAACAACTTGGTCCCTAGTAGAGTTAATATCCTTGAACAATAGACAGTCGTCCGCAAATAAACGAATACTCACGCTTTTATCTATACAAAAAGTGAGGTCATTAATAAAAATTGAAAAAGAAGAGGGCCAAGGACACTCCTTGCGGAACACCCGAAATTACAGGAAGAGGATCAGAATGGTGACCGTCTACATCGACGAATTGTTTTCGCATTTGAAGATAAGCTGAAATCCATCGAACAACTGTGCTGGGAAGGCCAATCTCATTTAGTTTGTATATAAGACCGGAATGAGGAACTCTGTCGAAAGCTTTGCTAAAATCAAGGAAGATGACGTCGACTTGACCAGGCCTATCTACTATAGAAGCAAAAGAATGAATAGTTGAAATGAGCTGAGTAGTAGTAGAAAGTCCCTTTCGGAACCCATGCTGAAAAGGCGAGATTATTTCATGTTTATCGAGGAAATCATTGATGTAATTAGAAATTATATGTTCCAGTAGTTTACACGAAGAGCTGGTGAGTGAAATTGGGTGATAATTCGTTAACATTGTACGGTCTCCTTTTTTAAAAACGGGTACAACCCGAGCGATTCGCCAATCTGAGGGAACAACGCCACATGAAAATGACATCTGGAAGATAACAACAAGGAATCTAGAAATC
This sequence comes from Ixodes ricinus, assembly GCA_037355805.1. Lineage (NCBI taxonomy): Eukaryota > Metazoa > Arthropoda > Arachnida > Ixodida > Ixodidae > Ixodes > Ixodes ricinus. The sequence continues at coordinate 65,940 of JAZHYW010002050.1, read as the reverse complement.
CACTCAGCGTAACGACGAAGAAATGCATTTGGTATATTATCAGGACCATTTGACGATTTAGGTTTGAGGTTAAGTAGCATAGAAAAGATACCTTCAAACGTGATGAACTCTGAGCTTATTTCAGTTTCTTCGTTAAAGGAGGAATGTCTAGTGTAAGACTTCGAGAACACTGACTGAAAGAAAAGATTAAACTCCGTAGCTATTTGTTGTTTGTCGTGAACCAACATATCCCCAATTTTGACGTAATCGACAGTTTTTTGTTGATTTGAGCTGAGGTGTCGCCAGAACTTCGCTGGATCTGTCTTAAGGAATCGTGTAAGTGTATTGGAATGATAGAACTGTTTGCTTGTGCGAATTTTAGCTACTAGTGCTCGCTTTAGGCAGGGGAGGGAGAAACTGTGAACTCGACTTCTACGGCTTCTTTTTACTTTCCGTACTAGATGAATTATTTCGCGTGTCATCCAGGGTTTTTGCGGCGCACATATTTACTTTTATTAGGAATAAAGTTTCGAAGGCAAAAATGACAGATGGATTTAAATTTATTCCACAAATAATTAACGTCGTTTCCAGAAAATGTATCTAAGGATAACTCAAGGTAATCCAGAACAGATTCGTCATTCGCCCTAGAAAAGTCTTTAAAAGTTTTGCGCTTCTGGGCCACAAAACCGTCCGAGCTGCCCATGAGGCAGGAGAAAGAAACAAGCTTATGGTCGGACAAACCATCCTCCACTGATACCTGTACCTCAGACAGAGACCTACTATAAAGGACAAGATCTAAAATGGACGATGAATCACCCTGGACGCGTGTGGGTACATTAACTGCTTGAGAAAGGTCACAGGCAAACGCAATGTCGAAAATGGTCTGGTCAGAGGGTGAGGAGGATGATAAATTATGCCAATCAACGTTAGGTAAATTAAAATCACCAACCAATAGCATGCAGCTCTTGGAATACTTGAGTATATAATCATAAAGCCTAGCCAGGTATTCATTGCTTGATGAGGGTGAGCGATATACAGCGATCAAGATGAATGACTCCTTCCCGTAAGTAACACGAAGACACAGGCTTTCATGATCAGTTATTTGATCTAACACTACAGCAGATAGGCTGCTTTTTAAAATGACGGCTACACCGCCACCACGGGAGGGCCTATCTCTTCGGTATATACTGTATGAACCAGCAACTATATCACGGTCATCGATTTCATCGCTTAGCCACGTCTCAGTTAATACTGTCACGTGAGAATCGTGACAAAGCATTACACTTTCAAGCTCTGCAGTTTTGTTTATTATGCTTCTGGCATTAATGTTTAGAAGGCGTAAGTACTGTGGTGAAGAGTGCCGGCGATGTCACGTGCTTTCAGGTTGATGGTGCGTAGATGAAATTTTAATCCGTGCGTTCTTGCTGTCATCCCATATAAACGTGTCGTCATCAATGCGAAGTTTATCGTTAATCATAAAGACACGCCTTCCATTAGCTTTATCACTCCTGGCACTCTCCCACAGCAGCTTACGCTTTCGAAGTGTGCAACGTGAATAGTCATTTTCAATAAAAATGTGCGTGCCTTTTAGTTTTTCAGCGTTCTTCAGTATAGCCTGTTTTTCGTTATAATCTTGGAGGTACAAAATGACCGGACGATTAGCTTTCTTTCGACCGAGTCGGTGAATTCTACCAATTGAACAACATTTCACATCAAGTTGTTTCTCAAACAGTTCCCAGACTACGTGATCTTTAAGCTGAAGGTCAGTTTCCTACCGTAGGCAGGACACACCAACAAAGTGGAGGGTACAGACTACGCCGACCCCGAATCGACGGCAATAAAGCAAAATGAACGAAGGAGCGTTTTGGCGATCGAGTCACTGGTCTCTACGACGGAATTACGACGCGAACCTGGTACGCTTCGAAGCTAAGCAGACAATCACGCGTATCTGCGCAAACAAAATCGAGCACGCCATTAAAAAATGTAAAAAAATACTGGGGGGATTATTACCCTTTTTGGTCGGAAGGGGGAGCCAGAGGCACTTTTCTGCGCGTGCGGCGCGTGTAGCGGGCGGGCGTCTGGCAACAATGACAGCGTCCCCCTTTATTCATATCCTCGTATACGAGAACGTCGTTTTCCGAGTTACAGATTGAAGCTGCTCGCTTCCCTCCCCGCTGACTGGCGTCTGTCAAATATGCAAATTAGACGGGACAACGAACCGCGCGTACAAGCAGCAAGCCCCCGGTGGTAGTGGGGGGAAGGGGGGCGGGGGGTCGATGTTGATGCGATGTCCGAAGTGAGCCGAGGCGCACGGTTCAAACGAGACTTTCTGCGAGAAGTGTACGCGGTCTTGGATTGTTATCGCAGGGAGGCGCCCGGATATTTTATGGGTGCACGTGGGGTTACGGCCGCTGGTTGGAATCTATGTGTACGTGTGCACGGTCGGAGAGACAGGGAACCCTCCTCCGGATTTAAACGTATCGCCGGTTAGCGCTTCATTTCGCTCGGTCGCGCCCGACTGAAAACTCGTTGGGACCCGGTTTGTTCCGAGTAGCTGAACCAGGCGTTTGCTGTTTCCACCGCCGCTAGAGAGCGCAATCGTCGTGTGTTTCGTCTAAAGAGCCTTGATGTAAGAGGGGGAGCAACTAAAAAAACATCGAGAGCGTTTGCAGTTTAGTTGCGGGCGCCCCCTGGTGCACTTGGCCGCAAGTGCGCCTGCGTAGCGTTGTCACGTGAAGAGGAGGAATGGGTGCGGTGAGGCGCGGAAGCGCTTTCATTCGATCAACGTTTTTGGCGCCTTCCCGCACCTAGTATTGTAAGCGCGACCCATGAATCACGTGTCTCAGATTGAGTCGTTGGAAACACTCTAACATCTAGGCACACTAGGTCTGTCCGGATGCTCCCCATTGGAGTGTTCGCCGACGGTGCACGCTTAATAAAGCACGGGGGAAGTTGGAAAGTCGAGGGAAGAGATGGGGAATGTGCGATAGAGTAGAATGGGTGGGACAATTTTTGTTTCTTTGCTGTCTCTGAATCGGTGACTGACACTCCGGCTTGACTTCAGTCCATGTGCCATTGCGTGTCGACTGAAGTCAAGGAATGTAAAAGACAAGAAAAACGAAGGATAAAAAGCGTTGCCGGTCCCCCTCGTGACTTTGTTTTGAAATACGGGCTTGTAAAATGTACATTTCTTTATCTTTTTTCCTTTTTTTTTTGCTCAGGATTAAATTGATATTTTTATTAGCTTTCGGGTTCATATTTGTCTTTTAGATAGTTTATATAATGTATTCAGTGCAGATTCGAAAAGAAAGTTTAAAGGTGAATGTGCAGAATAACGATTGAGAGTGTGGGGACTTTATCTCTCACTATTCATTTCTCAAGTTAAATAGTTGTACATGGATACATTCATCGAGCTGGTCACATCTAATATTTGTTAATAAGTTAGCATTATAACGCTCGCTTTAGCGAAAACACGGCGGTGTCTTTCGTTTGTCAGCTACGGGGAGAGAGAGAGGAGGGGAGAGGATGACGCGTACGACGCTCCCATTGGTCCGAAGCGCTGACGTCAGCGCGCCTCAACCTTTCCGCGCACAGATGGCGCCGAGCCAGAGAGAAGGTGGCGCCGAGCAACACCGCCTAGATAACAAAGCCTTAGTGCTGAATGAGATGATGTCGTCAGAAAAGGCCGACGCTGGACACAGATTGCAGATTTGAAACGAGTGCCACGTCAGCGCTCGGCTTCGATTCAAGTTTAAACTTTGAGCCGAACGTTGACGTAATCGTCGTGTTCAATCTGGGACCACCGTGGGCGTTCTCTGATGACGCCATCTCGTTCAGCACTACGGCTTTGTTATCTAAGATGTGTTGCGCCGCGGCGCGGTGGAATGCGGCCGCAGTGGCGTCACTAGGGTCAGGGGCATAAATGGCGGCAGCCCGCCGACCCCCCCCTCCCCTTTTCCCTCCTTTTCACGGCTCAGCTGCACCCCCCTGAGCGCTGCACCCGGGGCTGTCCGCACGGCCGCCCCCCCCCCCGCGCCCATGTGACGCCACTGTGCGCGTGGCGCCACTCTGCCGAAGCCGGTTTTTCTTCGCTTTAGGTTTCCGCGGTGGCGGTGCGTGGGCTGGGATGGGTGTGTGTAGTTAAAACGATGGATGCCGTTCCCTCCACAAGTGATATGGATGGGATCCCTTCCACGAGTGGTGTAAATGTGTATCTTTCCACGAGTGATATGGATGACCATATCTAAGAGCGTCGCGTACTCTGACAGACAGAGTACAAGAAAGGGTGAAAAAATTGAAGGAAGATCCATTGGTGAATTCTTATAGAATATGTTAGCATGATGCTTGGGAAACGTCAAACACGTCCCTCTTTGGGAAACGCTGACACTGATCCCGTAACGAGGCCAAAAAGATACAACAAAATATAAAAAAAGAAAAAGAGAAAGCCAAAATAAAAATGTGAATGGGTCAGCGTCAGATTTTCCCAATGGCAGACGTGTGTGGCGTTTCCAAAGGCCATGCTAACGCATTCCATAAGAATCCACCAATGCAGCTTCCTGTATTTTTTATGAGTAGTTTACGTGCACAAACTTCAGACGAAAAGGGGTAGATAAAAAATAGGGGTATTTCGGTGTTTTTCTTTATTCAAACCGACGGTGGAAAGAGTATAAATTTATTGAAATTTGGCCCGCCCCTTGCCGGCCTCAACAGAACCTTTCCAAGAGTACGCGCCATCTTGAAGCTGATAGGCCAGTCATCCGAGCTCGCCAATGTTTGGGCAGGTCCTCTGAGCATGTATTGGACATGAGGGCTGCATCAGTGCTCGGCGTGAGCTCTGTTCAACTCGTGTCGAAAAGGAGTGCTGCGCCAGAGTCCGACGAGGAGGCGGATCCAAACAAGTGCTTCATGCCTAAGAAATGGCGACCGCCGATGAAATCCGGCGTAGTCCGCGTCAAATCGTGCCACGACTGTCAGTTCTGGTGGGATGGTGTCCATACACAGTCCGCAAAAGACCGTCGGCAGCGACTCATACTTAGTTTAACATAACTATACTCAAATTCGATCCCAGCCGCCTCAACGATATGGTGGAGCCAATCAAAAGCAGGGAAAGAACAAAATGCAACCTCACAGTGCTCTTTATTTATTTATTTTTTGGGGGGGAGGGGGGTTATAACGGATAAACCGTATACGCGAGAGAAAAGTTAACTACAACGGCGCCTTCATTGCGCGTATTCGGTTTGGTAATAGTAAACGTCCAATGGTGATGAGCGCAGTGACGAAGCACTTTTGGCACAGTTTGATTGGCGCCATATAGTTGTAACGTCGGCTGTGCTGGGACGTAAAGTGAGACTCGAGTATAGTCCGCAGGCGATCGCTCGACATGAGCGCAGCGTGGCTCCCGACGAAGCGTACAGCTCCCCACGTGGACTCACGACATCACAGGGTGACGCATTATTGACGCATTTATGACGTGTCGCGGAATAGCGCAGCGGGCGTGTGACGTCAAAACTTGGGACAAAAGTCAATCGATACAGCAAAGGTTGAAATAAAACCCTCCTTCTCTCGCGATTAGTTCGGTTTCGAAAAGACGCTCGTCACAATCTGATAGCAATAAGAAGTCAAGGCCCTACACGAATACGAAAAGAAACGGAACCTTCGAAAACTTCTCGTCAAAACGTGCTTGTGGCACACTCTATGCTCCCGATAAAATTCGTACCCGTCTTGGTCATTGTGTCGTGCGTGCGGCAGCATCTGACACCACACAAAGCTTTCCGCAATTTGCGTAGCAAATCAAAGCCCGCCCATGAGACACGCACGACACATTCTGTGCATCCCTGGTTTATCAGAATGGTCGAGGCAAATGAAATTGATAATGCAATCAAATGCAAAAGGTGCAAGCGAGCTGGACAAGAATGACTAAAATAGTCCCTGGAGAAAGGGAACAAGGGGGACAGAAGACAAACACAAATCGCCAAACAAAGCTAGGCTAAAATAATCCCCTTCTCCAGGGAATATTTCGTCATTCTTGTCAGCTCGCTTGCACCTTTGCATTTAATTGCATTATCAATCATAACCTCAAAAATGCAAGTCGTTCGCCGTTGCTGGAGTTAGACTGGTGGCAGCTGATAAAACTGGTTTGCTCTACTGACGTCTAACTCTTGGCTAGCTCAGTTGGTAGAGGGCTCCACTGGAAACGGAGAGATCCTTGGTTCGATACCAGGACCAGGTGGATTTTGTCGGTCGCGCACCAGTAACCTAGCTGTGTTGGAGATTTGTATTTGTCCTTTGTCCCCCTTGTTCCACTTCTCCAGTGATTATTCTCGTCAAGTACAACCGTTTTGTTTAAAAGTTTTCGAAAATTTACGGTAGCGAGCTTGTCAGCAAGTCGTCGTGGAAGCGGAAAGGCAATTAGGGTTGTCGGTGTCGCAGGCTCACTGAAGCAAATGTTTCTTAAACGCTGTGCGTTTTAATTTATACAACATGTAACCCGATGAGTGCGTTCGAAAAGTAGAGAGTGGTGCTCAATCTTCCAGCTATTTTTCTTTGTGTGTTTGCGGAATGTTCCCATAGCATTAAAAAATGGGAAATATCTCGATGATTTGTCGCTTTCACCGCGTTTGCGAGGAGGAGCTGGTTGCTGCTATCTGGAGTTGAGTCAATCGCATAATCTATACATTAAACTTTGAGCTGTAAAGCGGCATGTCCGGTCACACCCTAACGTCGCTCAGAACAGCATCCCCCGCCATTGCGATCCCTAGCGCTGATAGGCGTCAGAAAGACAAATCGACGAGAATTCATAATAATTTTTTCTTTATAATTTAAGAGATTTAAAATTCAGAACTTTGATACGCATGGCTGAAATGCATCAAAGAAAGAATGCCTCATCGCGAAGCGGCTGTTTTAAAAGGAATTTTTGAAGTTTAAGGGAAACAGTGATCCATCAAAATGCTACTTTCTTTCATCGTCGCCTGTTTTACTTTCATAGCACGAGTCGTCCGCTTTATCATACTTTGTCTTTGCTTTTATATAAGGTTGCTACTGCTTGTACCTCGCAGCAAACAATAGGAAGAAAAAAAGCACCTTTATATGTGAGGTGCCCCATGGTGTGTAGTTCCGGCCACTTAATCTGTTTTTAAAAACTCGCCATTTAAAATTTTTACATGGCACGTCACCACGCTTTGTGTGTTCGTATATTTTTTTTTTCAATTTATTTAAAGTTTGTTGAACGAGCTTCCTTGCCCTGATCTGCCTCCCTTCCCTCGCAGGCTTTTGATTCATTACCGCCTCTTGTGAAAGAGCGCGTGGCTCGGATGGCGGCTGCATGGCGGGAGGAGCGATGCCGGCTCGAAAAATCTCGCCTCGCCCGTACCAACTCCGAATCTCTCCGCTTGAGTCGATCTCCTGCTTTTCCGCGTTGGGTTTTGCATTGCGCACACCGGAAGTTGATATCCGTGGCGGTCCCTGTCGCCAGCAACGCCAACTGCTGCCCGCGAGCAAGTAGGGACCAGTTTTGTTTTTCTTTATGCGTATTTATGTGAAACGGGGTCGAGAGGCCTGTGTCATACGCTGGAAAAGCGTCGCGCAGTCGGGTCCTGCAATCTACTGGCACGTGCCGATTGTATCGTCGCAATGCGCCCTGTCAGAAAACACCCTTCCTAAAGATTTTCAGGCATCCGTCGAAGTGGGTAAGGGCGGGAAGAAGCAAACGCCACCAAAAAAGCGCATGGGGAAAAGCGAAAGCGAAACCAGACGTCGACGTGTCGTCTGCTAATGGAGCATCGTGTCGTCTGCTGTAAGTCGGTAGGGTTCGTCTGCTTGTTCGAGCAGGGCGAGTGCGCTGGCACGTGCGTGTTGCATAGGGGTTCGAGCCGAAGTTGGGAACTGCGAGGGGCGACTTCAATGGGATGCAGTTCGTAAAGAGCAATTGAATCAACGGAACATGTAAAAAAGAAGGCAAAGAGAGCACGGGAGCCCAAAGAACAGGAAATGAAACGGTGAGAAAGGAAGAGTGGTAAAGGATGCCATGGATGCTGAGAATTATGTCTATGGAGTTTAGAATGTCGACGTCCGTTTTAAATGGTCTGAAACGAATGGGTTCACAGAGGGATATTAAACTCGTAACTCCGATTCCGGCTCTGGGCTGGCTTTCCAACACTTCTTTTCAACGAGCCGGTTTTTTCTTTTTTTATCCTTCTCAATTACTTTCGTGTCTTTTGACGTATTTTTGAATATCTTACTGCTAACAATGTCAAACAGTTTAGTGTGTGTGTGCACAGGGTTGGGCAGAAATACTCAAAAAATGTATTTGTAAATACAAATACTGGGATACATTGAAATAGCAGCTAAAATACTGATACTAAAATATATCTATAAAAATGTATCGCGATACGTATCGGAAATACATTTTAAATAGGGGCAAAAAGTATTTGGAAATACAAATACAGGAATACATTTTAGAGAGGCAGAAATTCAAATACAGAAATACTTATACTGCAATACATTTTTCAAATTTGTTTGAGACGCCAAATGATATGAAGTTTGAAGTAGAGGTTTTTGAACCCGATATTACTTTCCGTAGGCTTAATTGGCACTTTGCAATACGGTGCCATCCCTGTTGAGAAGGCCCTTCTTGCCGACCCTCCGCCACCGACACGTGAATTGCAGTCCTCAAGGTTCGCCTAGCATCATCTAAACAGAGACATCGTGGATTGCGACCTGATATTGCCGGCACAGGTGCGAGCTCTCCGAGAAACAGCGCACTCGAGACGAGTTGCAGGTGTACGAACTCTGGGCCGGCACAGCGAGGTCACGTCTCTCCTCCTTTCTGGGTTTCGGATCACCAGAGCAGCGGGTCACGTTCACGTCGGCTGATGACGTACCCTTGAACCGTGCAATATTATGGGCACAGCTGCAGACGCATTCGAATATGTGTTGAACTTCAGTGCGTGAGTCATGCTACTATTTCATGTCAACCACCACCAGGCTCGTGCTGCAACGGACTGTGACTCAGCTTTGCCGGCTGGGACAGTCGGTTAGCAGCGGGCGTTGGATGCCAGCAAACAATGGCTCAAGAAATCCCTACCTAAGGACCTGCGGTGGAAGATGCTCCGACTCCACTCCTGGCACGCCAGCTGGTTCGAGTCCCTAACTACGCAACACTTCTCAGAAGAGAGAAGAGGACGCATAGAAAAATAGTTTGGAAAATTGGAAGGAACCTTGGTCAGCATGGCAACAATGCCCCAGCATCTCCTTGACCCTGGTGCCCTCAGAAGTAAAAAAAAAAAGATGCGTTTGGATTTTTTTTTTTCGGAGGGAAGTATTTCTCAAGAAATGTAACGAAATACATTTCATCCTGATTGTATCGCGATACGAAGAAACATTCCAAATGTATATCGATACAGGAATACAGATACTGGTGAAAAAAATGTATCGCGATACAGAAATACAGATACGAAATGTATTTCTGAAATACTATCGCGATACATTGTATACGTGATACTGCCCATACCCTGTGTGTACATAATAGGTGGCACTTCAAAACACTGGCACCGGTAGAACATTTTTTTGTGTTTCATCCTCTTCAATCTCGTTGCATGTGGTTGCAATATAGTATTTCTGTGTCATTTAAAAAATCAAAAAAGCCCTTAAAGTTACATTAATGCAATCCGTGATGGTGAGTTATACGGCTTTGCGAACATAATGTAGGTGGGTGGAGTAATCCTTACGATTAGTCGGGTAATTAACTAAACTTTGTAATTTTACTTTTTAATTAGGTAATATAAACATATTTTTCAAATTAGACACTGTGCGCGTCATCAAAGACCACTCAACCTGACTATTTTAGAAAGATTTGGAGCGCATGGGAGGCGAGTTGGTGCGCTAAAGGTACCACTTGTGCTACTGTCGCGAGGCTGCCGGAGCGAAAAAACGTAGGATAAGATATATAAAAACCGCACGGGCGGGTTAAAGTTGCATGCATTTTTAGACCCGGATAAAAGAAGCATGGACACCAAATCTTTTAATGCTTTACTGATTTACTGGTCTTCGATGATGCTCGATTAGCAAGTTCTTAATTGAAACCATATATTTCCTTTTTTTCTTTTTGTTTGAAACATAATTTAATATATACACCCTCACCAATTCTACCTCAGGACATATGTGTGTGCGTGGGGCGGGGGGCGGGGGTGGGGTGGGGAGGGATTAGTATAGGGTATGGGGGGAGTTGAAAGCCTTAAACATTGTTTCGGATGAGTCTCCCGAAAAAATTTAAAGGTGCTCTAAGGAGGTTTCTGAGATCGCCTGAATATGGCGATAACTCACTTTGCTGGCTCTAAGCATCCTAGATATCCATAAATCATAACAATACGCGCATCTCCGGCGATGGGAGGAGCATTGTTCCTGCAGCCGGGACGACATGTTACCAATGAAAACGCGACATTTATTGGAGATTGCAAACGCTGTTTTTACTAAATATGTAGGCTTTTATAGGTGATAAAAGCAAATAAGTGTAGTCGAAAATTGTTAATTCCTTGCGAAGAGGGAACATAGTACTGCAGTAATCGTCTCAAAAGCAGCGCACTGTTTTTTTGTTTGTTTTGTCTTCCATGGGAGTGATGATTCCGGCCGTCAGCTCTTGAGCGCGCGCTCGCTGGGTTGAATCGTATAGTTCGGGCTGCATCGGCAACGAGCCACGCGCATTCGAGATATGACTCCGCGGTTCCACCGGTCGAAGGCGCGATGATCCTTCGCTCGCTATTGGCTGACACTGGTCTTGGTTTCGGAACAATGCCTCTCCCATTGCCAAAAATGACCTCGGTGTGCTGCGATTTTGATTGCTTTTTTAGGAGGGAAATCAGTCCGCGTATCGTGATTATTGATATATTTCTAGGATGCTTATAGTCAGCAGAGCGAGTTATTGCCATATTTAGCCAATCTCAGAAACCTCCTCAGAGCACCTTTAAGAAAAAATTCAAGTACCAACCTAATTTTTTTTTTCTTTTTTGCTGAGCTTTGTTTTCAGATTTTTTCCACTCTAAGAGGGTCTTGGGGTGATGTCGAGCGGAAAGGTCACATATTAGAGAGTTTTCGTAGACCGTTTTTACTATTCTGCTGAGCTCCCCGCAAAGAAGACGTGGCTAGTGCGCATGCGCGCTGCTTTCCTTGACTGCAGAGTTTCGGATATCGTAGCGGGTTGCGGATAGCGTTGCGGGATGGAATAAACAATTTACAGAAACTCCCTATCATGATTCGTGGTGTTCGTATAGTCGCGGGACATCTCCAAAGGAGATGCTACATGGTGGCTAAAGTAGGGGACACATAAGCGATAAAAACGGGTGCCGCGGGCCGGCGCGCGGCAGTATCCATGACCACCGGTGCTGGAGTCCCCACGTCACTTCCGCGAGGCGCCGCATTGCTCGGATTTCGTAGATAAAGATAAAGCTGCTCAGTGCGCCTGTGGTGCACTTACAATCTAAGAAAAAGATGGTGTCATAGGACTAACGGCAGCATTTGGTCCTCTGAACTCTCATTTGCTCCCCGAAGAGACCATCTTTTTCGAACTAGGTACCGTGCGCAAATGCTGAGGAGTAACTGCGCTCAACCGGGACTAACCGAGACGTGTGCGCGAGCAAAAGCAGCCATTAGTCCTAGTAAGACAGGGTGCATCTGTCCAAACGCGCGGACAAGATGGCGGCGTCTGCTGCATCGCCGATGGCCAGCGCTAGCGACGCACTTACTGTTTCGGAACGCAGGGGAAGGTATCCACGGACAATCGTAGCATCAAATATTGCTGGAAGAGTGCATTTTTAGGGGTTGGAGCTGACCTTATAACGATCGCAGCCTCTGTTCTAGCACGTCGTGGAAGGCAGCGCTGACGTGAGCGTGGCCGTCGTTGATGCACTGGCCATGCGGCTTTTCACCGTTAATTGTCCTAGCGTCCTTCCACTTTGCATTCTTTGGAACGTGCTTAGGAAGCGTTTACATTATCTTTGTAATCAAACATTAACTGTCCCACGAGCGAGCCAACGTCATCAGCTTTGAAGCCGCGCCAAACGGCATCTAAACACCCCTTTCCCAATGGAGCGGAGGGAGGCCGTGATCTGAAGGCTCCCAGCTTTGAAGCCCGCGCAAGAAGCCACGGAAAACGACAGCTAAATTCACCTCACCAAAGGCAGCGAAGTGAAGCCGAAATCTGATGGACAGGCTGCCATTGGCTGGCGGGCGCATAGTTTCAAGGAACGAGGCTCCCATTAGCACGACGCGCGTCGGTTTCAAGGACCGCTACCGAGCAAAAAAAAAAAAGGTTAATTTTTTTTTATTTATGTTACTTTTTGCAAGAGACGATGTGATTGTCACGGAGACGCGCATGCGCAAAGTGGGGCAGTCCCATGCGGGGATGCAAGAACATGTGCCCAAGACGTAGCACAAACAACAACACTCGGGAGATGCGCAGATAAAACTGCCTTGGAATTTTACGTTACGTTTTGTGTGTTAATGCCCCGTCAATGCACCTGACAGATGTTTTATTCTCTAAACGAATAGCCAGAAAAATGATAATAACAGGGCGTGATTTTTTTTAATAAACCTTAATTTGAGAGTGCACTTCGTCTTGTCGACTTCCTTGTCCAGGTTCATTCTGCGCTTTATGTTTAGCAAGTGTGACTATTTGTACCAAAGTGACGTACGGAAACACGCTACCTTTTTACGCAGACAGCTGAAATGCTTTCGACTTAATGCACCCTCATTGTTTCCGAAATAATATGAAATGTTCGTCCGGTGTGTTGCTCGGTCTAATACGAAACGGCTATGCGGACGCTATTGTCCGCGCTCACACCTTTACTGTTCATTCATTATATCTACTCCGAAATGACACCTTCGCGCTTCAAAGCCGTAGCTGTGTTTCACCTTACGGGTTGCGTACGCGTTAACAATTTTTCGTCAAATACTTCATACAGTAATTCAACCTTACCGTTGGCCATCAAAGATTGTAACATACTACCAAACGACATCGCTACCGTAAATGACTCAAATAAAATTGCTGCCTCTGTAACCACTTTCGTTTCTGTTTCATCCGCTTAAATTCTTCTTTTTCAAAAAAAAAAGGAAAATGTTCAGTCGAAAAAAAAAATTGTACCACTACCTTGTGTAATGCCCGCAATGTCCTTCACGGAGAAATAAACGATGATGATGATGCTGATGATGTAAAACACTGGAAGTTTATTAGAGAACGGGACGTATAGCGGGCTTCGCCGCAAAGAGAGGCTTGATGCAGGAAAGCAATAATTACAAAACGAAGCACGGATTAATTTTTATTCTTTTATTTTTGAGATGTTTTAATTAATTAAGCTGAGGAAAAAAATAACTATAGTCAGATAAAAGCTTAGATTGCGCCGATTGAACACCACAACGTACCATCAAGGGTAGTGAATTGCTTCACGGTCAACCAGGAAAAATCGTAGCCATGAGGAGTTATGTGACTTGGGGGTGTGTGAAAGAGACGGACGTTATCGTGGTCCAGCGCGGGCATGGAATTTGAACGCCAGTCGGGGGGGGGGTTCGACGGCGGACAACCACGTTGTTTAACCCTAATTTCGTATTTATTCGCCACACTTTAGAGTAACCTCAGACATATCATTAAACTACCCTCGTTTACTGAATCCATTGAGTAATTGCACAATCTGGTTGCCTGACGCATTTTACTTTTTCTATGAGTAGTTAAGCGCAAACTAACCGTTTGGCACGTTAATTTTAAATAGCTCAGCACCTGGACAAGCTAGCTTATATTTTTCTATTTTATTCCTACTGAACAACAGCACACATAATTTTCTTTTGTTGAACATACTGTATGGCGTGTTCATAATAAACTTTATGGATCATTTGCGCTCCGTTTCATACTTAGTATACAACGCAGTCAAAGCTACTGGTGCGAGCGTGTGCCTTCATCTATGATTTCGTTTGCGCAAAGAGGCGTGCAAGATCAGCGAGATCAAACGCCATGCTCGCGCCAGTAGCTTTAACTGCGTTGCATATTAAGCATGAAAGCGAGTATAGTATTGACGATGAAGCAGGAATAATATCCTTATTAAAAATACAGAAATGAGTCCATTATTTTAATATACAAAATTTAAGAAAGAGGCACGAAAATAAATTTAATAACTACTTCAAAATGTTTCTTACACATCACCTGAAGCACTGTCTGCTGATATTCTCTAAGTAGTAGCACACAGAACAAACACAAATAAATCTATACTAGGAGGTAGTTTATCCTTCATGGTCCGTCCGCGTAATTGGACGTGGTCTTCAAAGACGTCACGCACGATTTAGATATTGAAAAAAAAGTTACGCATGTTACAGAAAAGTAATTTCACGCTCTTCCTGCCTAAAGCCGCACGTGCAGCTGTCACGTCTCTGATTGACGCTGGGCTAATCTTGCCATGCAATAATAAAAACATATCAATAGCATTCTACAATTTTACGCTACCCTAAAACGTTTTTTCTTATCATTTTGAGTTTTTGTTTTAGCAGCTTTACTGGTTTTTGTGTTTGACAAGACTTCTAGCAACCTGGCATATTGGTGTTACCGTCACAGACGTACTGGGACTATCAGAGCTGTGGCGTTTTGAGTGCGTCACATATTCAGTTTTCTAATGACTGGGAGGTTTCTTTTAATTAAACACTCGTGTCTGGGTGTGCATTTAGTTAATTAGTTCAATTAAGTATATACGAGGATTGATTGAGAAGTAATGAGGCTGCTTTATTTTGTCTTTGCAAGGAAGTGTACGGGCAGTGTTGGGCTGATGTTTGTGGAGGAAATACACCTAGATTTCAGAACCTGCAGCTGGACCGTCATAGCTTTTGGAGATTTGTCACAGCAAGTGAAGGCACTTTATAAGTGTCGACTTAGCGGGTGACGGAAACGTGCTTGTGAGCGTATGGTATACGACAAAAGTGAGTGCACACTAAACATTGTAACACTCATAATCGTGTAAAAAGGGTGTAAGTTAGGAAAAACACCATTTTGCACCCTTTTTACACAATTTCTCAATGTCGGTGGGTGTAAAACGGGTGTGCTAACGTTTTACACCCCTTACACGCCCTTTTTACTCTTCACTTATAGCGATGCTATCTGAAATCGCGTAAAAAGGGTGTATCGGCGAATTTTACGCCATTCATTCACACGGTATCATAGGGGTGTAATGATGACGTAGTCGAAAACACCCATGATTTCATAGCCGTTAACGTTTGTTGCTTTGGTAAAACTGTTTATTGTTAACCTCTCCTAGGAAAGTTTGGAAAACAATATGTCCAAGGAAAGATGACTCTCTCCCTAAGCTGAGCAACGATCTTAACAAAGTATTAACAAACCTAGAATCATCTACCGTCTTTAACAACTATTTTTTGTCCGTGTTCACCGTAGAAGACTTACCAGTACCCTGTGATCCTATTTGTAGACTACTTAACATTTATTGAAAACCTATTGTCTTTGACCGAAATGGTATTTTGAATGCAATCGAAAAACTCTCCAGCAGCTCAGCCCATGGCAACGACAATATTTGCCTAAACTTCTAAAAATGACAATGCACATATCATCTTACCATTTCTGTCGACTATTTCAACAATCACTTGACTCGGCTACCCTCCCGGAGGACTGGAGATTCAGGAGAGTTTTACCTTTATTTATATACGCGGAAACAAACAAGACTACTCGAATTATAGACCTACATCGCTGACAGGTGTGCCATACAAAAGTTTTGAACATGTAGTGTACTTCCACATTATGAACTATTTGACGGAAGAAATTAATATGTAACAACCGACATGGCTTCAAGTCGGGATATTCATGTGAAACCCAGCTTTTTGAGTTGGTAACTGACGTGCATAACAACTTTCATTTGTCTAAACCCACTTATGTCATCTTCACCGATTTTTCTAAAGCAGTGGTTCTCAAATGGGTGTCCGCGAAGGCATTCTACACTCTAAGAAAAAGTGAGCACCCCCCTCGTCATCATGCGTTTTGACGGCTGTAACGACCCCACAGGCTTACTTAACGACCCACTGGGCTCGAGCCATTGAGCGTTAGCACCCTGTTGGCAGGTGACAAGCATGGGGTAGTCACGTTTTATAAACTCTTGAATTGAACATTCAAGTGCATGCCGTTGTTCAATAGTAAAAGCCACTTTAAAAATCTCAAAAAGTACTTGAAACTTGTTTTCTTTGTGCGTCGGTTACCATTTATTCAAATTTGAACCGGTCGAAACAGGCGTGTGGCTCAGTTCGCCTAAACTGGCAGAAAACAAACAATGCCAAAGAGTACAGGCAACATTGGTACGCACCTACTAAAACCCGAGGCAGATAAAAAGTATCGCGGTTGTCCTTTTTGCTTCCGTCGCGGGTTTTACCATGTACAGCAGTAAACAGCTGGCTGGCCGCTGGCGTCGTGCTCGAGAAATTTAACCAAATTTAAAGAAATGCACAGGAAGCTACGCACAGGCGTGAGTTGACTTCAATGTTCTCCGGACGAGATACTCTTGTCGTCTTTTATTGTGCGGTTCAGTAAAGAGCGTGCTCTCATTAAAGGTGTGATCGGTCAGTTCAGCGTGCAGATCAGTTGCAAATGGCCTTCTTGGTTCCGCCGAACTTGCACGCCTGTCATACCCAATTTTTTTGCTTTCAAGTGCAGTGAAGTATGAAGTATTGGACACCCCGACTGAGGCTGGACAGGACGAACGTACACAGATATATGGGATCATGTCCGTGTATTTCAGTATTTCTCTGTCTCGGGATATATGACTCGCCTTCACTGGCTCATTTGGCACATTTCATCGAGCAACTCGATAAAAAAATGCTTCAAACAAAAAGCGAGAGCGAAGGCTCTCATCGACCTGCATGCCATCGACGAGCACGCGCGGTACGTGGTCGCGGCCGAATGTCAACGGAACGCCTTCGCAGCGGTTGTCATTGAGGCGTCGACCGGCACCACGAGGACGGCAGCGAGCGTGAGAAGCGCATGGAGCGGAACAAGCGGAGGAGGTGGCCATCGCCCTGGCCATCGCCGACGCAGACTGCCACACGTTGCTGTGTGACTCGAGACAGGCGGTGCGAAAGTTCACCAAAGGCCAAATCTGCCGGGAGACCGAGCCAGTATTGCGAGCGGTCAAACTGCAAGACAGAAAAGTGAGAATCAAGTGGTTCCCGGCGCACGCGGGCGACGCGTCGGAACGCAATGACAACCACAACGAGACGGCACACGCAGCGGCGCGAGCGCTAACCAACCGCGCCCCGGCCAGCCCCGGCGACAGACCGTCCGACGTGGTTGGAAGGTTGGAAGCTTGAGCAGAAACAATTGTAGCGAAAAGAAGAAAACTGAAACAACGCTTCGGTGTAGCTTCGGGGAGGACCGGCGGACGGGCTTCGCTAGAATCACGTGCGCGTGCTCAGTGTGCTCAACTTTTACTCAACCGCCGCTGAAGTCATTCGGATATGTAAAAAGAGAAAAGAAAATGCATCAGCGTGTTCAGAAAGCTGTGATTGCAGAAATTGGTTTCGATAACTAATACAATTAATAAAACAGGCTTCTGTATACCTGAAGTGTAGGCTAGCGAGAAAACGAAACTGATCAAAACGTGACGTGTAGCGACTATTCAACTTTATTTATAACCTGCAGTTCACTTTTGCAATGGATTACATTAGAGATACGAGCCCTTTCCTGAGGGCAGTAGAGGAAAATATTATATACGGGTAAATCTTGCACAGTCTTTTCGTATTTATGCAAAATATGACAGTGGTCACCATCCTAATCGGTCACAGAAAATACAGCAGTATATAAGCTGGTGGTGTCGACCAGTAGTGTGTATAGAAATGCAGTGTCGATATCTCATGTTGTACCCTGTGCTGTTTGTGAACGCGTCCATGTATGAAATGCTATGGTGTCTGTATGTCGCGCATGTGTGAAGCGTAGTGTGGTTTGTGTATATACATGGATATCTGGCGAGGTGCTTAAAAAAAACAGTTGGTTTCTTCTTTTTTTTTACTTTAAGCGCTGTCCGTTAGGTGGCGCGTGTCGCCAACCAATTCAAGGAGTCGCGCGTTTATGTGTCTACTTATTTGAGTGGAAAACATGGAGGCGTTCCCTGGCTCCACGGAGGAGCCGCCTCGCCCTACGGAGGGTTCGGTTCTCGGCCTCTCGTCCCAGTGGGATCAGTCCCATAGCCAGTTGAATGGGTGTTCTGTGCGGTGAATAGCGCCAAGTGCGTGCTCAGACGCGGTGAGGATTGCCAGGGACTTGAAAGTGGATAACGAATGCTAACAGGTGAGCAGGAGCGTTGAACGATCGGAACCTACGCCGCTTGAATCGGTGATGCTTCGCCTCGCCGTTGTCAGCCGAAAACGCCGGATCACTTGCGGCAAGCACAGCAAGCAGATGCTTTGTTCAATAAAGACATCATTCCATTTATCGCTATACGATTCCTTCTTTGAATGTTTTCTGGCCGCGAAGTAAATGCAGCCGGTCGCGCGAAAGCAGTCGCAGACAAACCCCCGCGAATGCCCCCCCCCCCCCTCCCCTCACACAACGTCGCCCCTACCCGTAATAGGTGCGGTGTCGGTGCTTCGAGGCGCGTTTTGGAGTGATTTAGCACGCACGGAAGGCAGCGAACGGGCGTACGCACTTGAGAATCGTATTTTAGCAAAAGGCAGTCCAGCTCGCTAGGCCTTACTCGTATTGCTCCACTGTCGCTTGCCAGCCGCCATGTTTCTTTTGGGGGTGCTCGCCGTGAGCACCTGTTGATTGCGTGCCGTGTAACTACCCATGGGGTCGTTAGTATAACTAAGTGGGGGTAGCGATATCTGTGACGGCTTCTTACTACCCCAAAGGTCGTACCCTACGACTATCCTTTTGTTGAGAGTGTAGGGGTCCGCGAAGCGCTGCCTCATTAGTCAAGCCCGGCAATAAAAGATGTCTTTTTTCAGGCCGACAAGAGACGTTTCAGTTTTCGGGCGAGTTTTCTCGTGTGTATGTCAATAACAGAGGTCTACTTCACACTAGTCTTTATTTATATCCATTTAATAAATCATTATCATAATTAACGTATATTTTTCCCTTCACCTCACCATGAACGGGGTCCTCCATCATCTCCGCCGATCCACAATGGGCCGCGAAACATCGATGGTTGAGAACCACTGCCCTAAAGCATTTGACACGGTTCCTCACCAGCGACTTGTATACAAACTTTCAGAACTTAACATCCATCCATCCACCTATTATACTCTGGATAGCTGAATTCTTAACTAACCGTAAGCAAACTGTTCACCTTGGGCATGCCAGATCCCCAAGCCTGCCTATGCTGTCGGGCGTCCCTCAGGGCAGCGTTCTCGGTCCGCTTTTATTTCTTATATATATTAACGATCTTCCTCACCAGATAACATGATCTAGTAGGCTTTTCGCGGACGATCGCGTACTTTACCGTCGCCTCACCGACCCTGAAGATTCGGTTCTATTACAACGTGGTCTAGATCTTCTGTCTCATTGTTGTAACACGTGGCAGATGAAGGTTAATATAACCAAGAGCAAACTTTTAACATTCACTTTTAAGCGATCTCCTATTGTACGTAACTGCACCTTCCTAACACTGCCTCTCGAAAAAGTACCAACATACAAATATTAAGCGTAACATTTTCTGAAGACCTAACTTGGAATACTCATATTGACAATATAGTGGCTAGTGCATGCAGATATTTAGGATACATAAACCGTAACCTATACCTCACCCCCGTTGTGTTAAACTAACTGCCGATAAGACTTTCGTCCGATCAAAATTGCACTACGCCGACTTGATTCGGTAGCCTCATCAATCATATCTCATTACTAAACTCGAATAGCTGCAAAACGAGGCATCACGTTTTATAACACGTGACTACTCACGAACGTCAAGCGTAACTGCACTAAAATTCAACCTCGACCTATGCCCTCTATCTCACAAAACTCAACTTGCTCGTGTTGTCCTTTTTCACAAAACTTACTATTCCTCTTCTGATTTTCGGAACAGCAACCCGCCACCGCACATCCCCACGCGTCACGATTACAGTTTAAAAATTAAACCTCTATTTGCGAGGTCTAATGAATTCTGAAATTTCCCGCTTTCTCTCGCTATTACTAACTGGAAATTTCCTTGCTGAAACCATAGTACGTGAATCTAACCCGAAGACATTTTGTGAACTCTGCAAGGCGCACCTGAAAAGTGTTGATCTTTAATATGTTTATTTGTTAATGGACCTTTTTCACATACCGACGGCACCAGGCGGTGGCTGCACGAACTAAAAATCGAGGAAGGGACCTACCTGCGCTACCAGTCGATAATGGGAGCTACGCTACCAGTTTCTTCGTTCTCTGAGCAGCAGGGCGTGCCCAACGCGCCGTCCAAGTGGGGCATCCGTGGCGTCCACTTAAACGTCGTGTTATTCTTTCCGTCCGCTTTCTTTTTTTGCGTAACACAATTATATGTATGCTGCAATTACGTTTTCTACTCGCTGATCCACAGCTTCCTTCCGAATTTCCTCGATTTTTCGTGCACACTTCCGCCGCTTGGCATCGGGCGCTTGCGCGTGCGCAGAACGCTTCTCGGAAAAGGTCCATTATGTTAATTAATTTTTCTACGTGTTATGTTTTGGTATTTCTCCTATTAGTTGGTAGTTTCTTCGTTTTTCTATCATTTACCTTGTCGTCACTCTTCTGCTATCTGTATATGTCATTTGATCCCCCCTCATGTAATGCATTTCATCTGAAATGCTTTTGAGGTATAATAAACTGAACTGAAATTGAACTGAAGTGTTGCTGATGTATGGCGGTACAATCATCGACTATAATTAATCGCCACACAAAGCCGCGTATAATTATGAAGTGCTAGAGAATAGTTTTTGTAACTCCGATAGAACCCTCCATCCGACACGAGCCGAAAATTACGTGTCGCGCATGCATCAGTTTTATTAGTTCAACTTCGATTTCAAAAATCATCTACCCTCGGAAAAAGATGAACGAAGACGTGTAAATATACAACCCAGGCAGTACACAGTATTGCGCCGATAGAGGATCCCATCGCAAAGATTGTGCCATAACCATTTTGGTCCATGCCAATATCTGTGAAAAATGGGATGGGTCGCACCGACGCCATCCTGACATTCCGCACGCGACGCCGTTTTTGGTTGAGCCTCAAGAATTTCCTGAGTGAATTGGCGATGCCGGCGAGGTATTTCTATTTCTTAACCGCCTAAAATCCGACGTTAAAAAAATAAATACAAAATTAATCAAAACAGAATCTGCTTACTTTTAACCCGAGAAAGACCTCCTGCGCTGAAGACTTGAACAAACTGTGGCACCCTCATTTCGGGTATTACAAACTCACCTGACTGGGCCTCGCACTGCTTATCACACCTTCACTGCGATTTTAGTTTTGTGGGTAGTTCTGAAGAAACAATGGCGCAAGACAATCGGAAGTGCCGAATTCATGATACTCACGCTATAGGGTACGCGACTCGTATCTCTGCGTGGTCACACAAAAATATCTAGAGCCCCGACACTTTTTTTCAGCTTTTTCTTGGTACGCATACCGCGTCTCTTGTTTAATGTACTCAGCGTCTTAGCTTTGACCCGTGCTTCGACGGCGGTCGAATTCGTTTCTTGTAATAAGGTTGATAGCTGGGCTAGTTGGTAATCGTTGTACATAATGGAATAAAACAGCGCAAGGATACAAAAAGGAAGAGACAAACCAGCGCTCTGTCCTGTCTGGTTTGTCTCTTCCTTTTTGTATCCTTGCGCTGTTTTATTCCATTATGTACATCGTTTCTTGTATTTGTTTTGTGATCTCGCGATCCGCACCAGAGCAGGCACGCTTCTACATCAGTGACACTTTCAGACGCTCAAATTTGTACTACGCAAAGCAAGTCCTGTCGGATGACATAATTGAGTCACTATGAAAACAAAACACGTGTGAGTGTGCGTGTGTGCGTGCATGTGTGTGTGCGTTAGTGTGCGTACACGTCTGTGTGTTTGTGTGTGTGTATTATCACGTTGTGGACGATCTTGGGAGAAGTCAATAAAAGCGTTCTATGAACTAAATTTTATTAGCTCAGTTTGAGACGCTTGTCTGTCATGCTTGTTTAGTTTCTCCTAATTTATCTTCAAGTTTCCTTCCCGGTCTCACGGCTTAATCAACATGACTTGATGTCCGCCTAAGGCATTTAACTAAGGTGCAAAACATATCTCAGTGTTTTTTTTTTCTTTTCATTTAAAGATGTGTAAAAATTAATTTTAACCACCCTGTATAGCAGCGTCCTACGTACGAAGTAATTCTTATAACATAATATAATAACCCTATTTTTTATATTTTTGTTTGGCTGGATTAATGAAACTATTCACTTGCTTTATTGAGTAAAATACTTTCGCTTATATTTGTGCGGTAAATGCCCCGAAAGTTATTCCTAAAAAAACAATATATTCTAATTTAATTTTTATCGTGTAATTAATAAAAAATATTCAGCGTGGACCTAAAAGTTAAGCACAAATGTTTGTCTTTTTTGGGGAAACGATTTTGCGCATTTATATTAGTTGGCGATGACCAGTAAGAAATCATGCACTAGGATGCACACTTTGCTTAATGCTAATCATTACAAAAGTATTTTATAGGTTTTAATCACTAGCAACGTTTTAATAAATAATAATGAAAACCGACATTCAAAATATTCATTCCGATTTTTCTTCTACAGCAATCATTGCGCGTAAGTATTAAATTGTGAGCATGTCCACACATTACAATGCAAGTAGTTTATTTGACTAGTTTTGCCTTACGAAAATAAAATATACATAGGGACATTATTTCTTGGACCACGTACGAAGCCCCAGTCCTCGTTTCTTCTAGGCTCCAGGTCAATATCAATACAAATCCCAAAGTTTCAATCTAAAAAAAAAAAAACGGTGGTGATGACGTTGCGATTTGTCGATGCACTGCACCCGTGCCGGCCAACTGCTTCAGGTCACGTGATGCTGCGCTGCACCTGGCACACACTGGCGTCTTGCCCACGCACACTGGGCAATTTGTAGCTCAGTCTTTCCACGTAAAATGCACACGATGGGATGCTGCGGGGCACTGCTTCATGCAGTTCTGTTCCAGTTTGCGAACACGGAGCACACAAACGTCCTCACAATGTCCGCCAACCAGTCGCCGGCATGCGTGTCCTCCCTCCTGCTCCGTTTCCGCTGCAAAGAAAGAAGGGACAAGGAGTCAGCAAGCTGTCGGTAAAACAGCGGTTTTTTTTCCACTCTCTGGTTAATAAGTGTTAATCTCTTTACCAAAAACTCTACTTGACCGAATCTTTTTTTTTTTGGTGTTGTGACGATTCAAATGCCTCGCATAGGCCAAAGTTCGTTTGTAACATAGAATATGTTTTATCAGCGGAATTTTATGCAAAAGCCGTCACGCAGAGCCATCACGGAGGACTGCGACACCATGTGATATTATGACGAAGTGTAATATCATGTCACGTGACATCGCGACGTCTTGTGACACCCTGTCACGTGACACTGTCGTCACCTTTAAATAACGTGACATCGTGAAGTCATGTGCAACGATGACGTCGCGCGACGACAAGAGGTCACGTGACTTTGTGACGTGATGTAAAAGTATAGTAATATGTGAATGCGTGACGTCACAGCCATGTGACCTCATGGCATCAGATGACGTCACACGCGCACATGGCATGTGCCCAGCTCATTCCCAGTACATCCTGTGCTCCACGGTCTTTGTCAGCATGATCAAACTATACACGTTTTAACGTCAAGAAGCCCTAATGCCAAGAAGCCCTTGGGAAGATCATGGCGGCCAGGGGTTTCCCCAGGAATTGAAATCAGGGGGTGTCTAAATATTTTTGAGGGGGTTAAAGGGGGGGGGGGGGGGCATTGCAAATATAGGAGTCGTTGTGAATTAAGGGGTGCCTTCGGAAAAACGAGGGGGTGTCTACCCCCCCCCCCCCTAGGGGGGTCTAGGGAAATCCCTGATGGCGGCAGAGCGAAGCACTGAGCTAGATTTCAGACGCCATGTTCTTCCCAGGAGTGGCGCGCGGCACATGTATCGAGCATCTTCAGAACAATGATAGGCGCCACATTTCCCGGGATACATGGGCTTTATTGGTTCCCGGTCATTATTTAGTGCGTGTCGGTTCTCCCCCTAAACATAACCCCACCAAATCACGCGAAGGGCCCGCTGCGTTCGATTGTTGCGTTTCCCTTGGCTTTTCTTTTTCTTTTTCCTCTTCTGACGCGTTGCATCGTTTGTGTGCAAGTGTAACCTGGCGTGCACGAATCGCGTAAGACTGGTTTTCCATTTGCCTAATTCGATTGTGGCTCATTTTGGGGAAGGAGGGGGGGGGGGCATTAAAAAAATAAAAGAGACCCGGGTGAGTTATGGAGTCTGTCTGGTTGCGAATGCTGCCTCCTGTCGCGTGCGGCTCGAAAGTCCTCCGGGATCCTCGCAATTTATAAACAGCGGTTCACCCCGCTTAATTGTGGATCTCGGCGTCGCTGTCCAAGCGCTGATGAATTGTGTACGCTTGTCGAATCCGTTTAATCACAGTCAGGTGTGCCCCGCCCCCCGGGGTGGGGGTATGGGCCTCCCAGATATATGGCCTCATTAGTTAGGCCCCGACGCCTTAACTTAATTAGGGAAAGCCGCGCTTGGCTTGTGGCTTGCCGACTGGATTTCAAATGAATGCGTTATGTGAGTTCAAACACGTAGTTTAATTGCGGTGTCAGGAACACGTTTACGGCTGGTGTGTTTACGGCGTCATAATGACGTCATAGATATGTCATGCTGTCGCCAGTCGCGATCCTGGTGGCGTACCAACAGCTGTGGTGTATGTGGCAGACGCCTGTTTGGCTGCAAGTCGCTCTCCAGTGTGGCAGTCCACGGAAGCTTTGGCAGCCAGAAGTTGGGACGCAGCGCCCGTTCGTACTTTTTGCCAGGACTTCTGGGACCGACCGCCAAGGCTGCGACCTCCGACTACATGACACGCCGGCTCTTGTGACGTAATTTGTTGCTACTTCAAGACCACTTTTGATCTGTGAGCAGGCTAGGACTGTAAACACACTACAGGTTGAAACAAGGAGATGGCAGGCTCTTTAAATCGACCGGAAAATTCGGTTGCTTAACCTATCGCGCTACGACTTTGTGCAGCGTTGCCCACAGATGGTGCGTTTTTTTTTTTTGTAAAATTTGCAAAGAGCGAATTTACCTGAGGAAAAAGTAAAGAAAGGAAAAGGCTTAGCTCCTATGGAAATGCAGGGACGCCACTGGTCTTCAAACAACACGGCGCCGTTCCGCACGGGAGACAAGAGATGGCGCAACGAACGCCGCCAACGAACGAGCATACGGCGCCGAGAGCCGGCACTTTAGCAGACGACCCTTTCGACTCAAAATCGGCTCGCGTTCCGCAGGCGGCGACAGTCGCAGAAACAAAAACAGGTGCTGCAACAACAAGGAACTGCAGTTCCTTGTCTGTTAAACACGCCGGCTCTCGGCGTCGTCTGCTCGTTCGTTGGCGGCAGTGTGCGTCGCGACCGCTTGCGCCATCTCTTGTCTCCCGTGCGAAACGGCGCCGTGTTGTTTGAAGACCGCTGGCGTCGGTGCGTTTCCATAGGAGCTAAGCCTTTTTCTTTCTTTACTTTTTCTCAGGTAAATTCGCTCTTTGCAAATTTTACAAAAAAAATGCACCATCTGTGGGCAACGCTGCACAGAGTCGTAGCGCGATAGGTTAAGAAACCGAATTTTCCGGTCGATTTAAAGAGCCTGCCGTCTCCTTGTTTCACCCTGTAGAAGGGAACGCGGTTCGAGTGGGCTAACGCACACCAGCTCGGAGCACGTACAGCGAAAGCTCGCGCTGCAGAACCCAGGGTCCTGGGTACAATACCCCCCCCCCCCACACACACACACACAAACACACACACCTTTCGATCTGAATCAGCATCGTACCGGCGTGCGGTCATGTATCACTACTGCGAGATTAACTTTAAAGACCCCAGGAATGCGGTTGTACTGCACTGGCTAAATTGCTCACCTACAGCTGGGAGACTCGTCGCCCGTTGAGGCAGACAAAGTTCTAGGCTGTATAAACATACATAAAACCCAATTGTTTTTTCTTCTTTCTCCCCGAGCTTTAGCAATGATGGCACGCACTTGGCTGTCTCGTCATCGTGCGTTCCGTGTGTGTTCTTTGCATTGCATTTTGACTGGCATGCTTGTCACTGCGTCCTGATGCGCCGAAGACGCATTTCGGAATCCTTGCTCGCCGTATGGTCACTTACAGATGAAGGTATATTCGGCCAGTTAATTTTCAGCCTCGCAGATCGTTCTAAAGAAACGACGTCCATTTGGCTGGTGGAAGTCGGGCGCTCTAAATTTAATCCGCTTCTTCTTTCAGAGCGGACTCAAATTTTCGGATTATGCAGTGCTCTGACTTGAAGCGCTTTGATGTGCTCTGACTTCGAAGTGGAAGTGGAAGGAGCGCATGCCAGGGGACCGGTTACGTGAGTCCAGCCACTTCAGCCGTCGAGTTGAAAAGAAAGGAAGCCAATGTGACCAAGAGGCCTAAAGTCAGACGCCGCCACGTTTCGATACCGCACCGATCCCGCAGTGCTGCGCATTGAGCATACATGAGGTGCTCTACGCTTGACGGGGGACAGCAGCGAAAGGCAGCGTCCGCGTTGAAGGCTGCCATTTTTCGTGCGGGGCATGCGACCATGCGGCGAGGGCGCTGGCTGGATGAACGGTATTGGCTACACCCTTCGTATCTGGTGGCGGCTTGCGCCACGGCAGTGAAGCGGTTTTGCGAAATTTGCCCGCGGTCTGCGGTTCCGTGTCGGCGAGCATTCGGCTGGCGCGCCTTTCCTCAAGCTCTGAGTCGGGGGCGCTCCTGGATCTCCCAGATCCGGATTCGGAGGATCGGAGCCCTCAAAAACGACCAGCCGAACATACCGTGATAAACGCAGACCGTGGAGTCTCCAGAATATCTCATTGTTCCTCCGCAGCCGACCAGATTGCGACATAGGCTGATAGGGGTGCATAAGCACAAATCGGAATGCAAGAAGCCCGAACGTAGTAAGTCGATAACTGCGTCACGCACACAATGCGACGGCGCTGCTGTCGGCACGGCGCATGCGCAGATGCTTCGTCTCCCGCGAATCTTGTTTCTGCGCAGGCGCAACTCCCGTACCCGGTCTGGCCAAACGCGGACTTATATTGTAGTTGGTGTATAACCAAAACCACGTCGAATAATCGAAGTTTGAGAACTGCCTCGTCTACCACACTGTAACGTCGTCGCGCTGCTGGGTGGCGCCAACGCAGCAATTGGGCCCGAGTTCGACTCCCAGCGTCCCTCGACGTATTCATTGCACACGAGGTCTAGCCGAATGCTGACGTAGCGCTCAATATCAATCCGTGTCTGCTCTCGATCTCACTGCGATGGCGTTCATAGGCTATGGTGCACGGCTTTTATTAATGTTGACGGTGCTGCTAAGGTACGCATCCGTCAAGGGATCATCAAACACTTTTTCTTTTACGAAGGCTAGCTAGTGCTCAAGATAAGCGCATTGCGCTCATTAAACAGGTCAAAGAAACCAGTTCGTGTTTAGACGTGCTGGTTTTGCAACAAGAAAATAGAAAAGAAATTACGACTAAAGAACAAGGAAGGTATTATTGAGAGTAGAAAGAAAGCGTGCGGGCGGGCTCTATCAATACTGACATGGTAACCCGGGACCGTTTTCCCTCCGCTTCTGGGTTATCACTTGAGGAAGGTATGACCTCGCGACGAAAGAAAATTTGCTTGATCTAGCTTACCGGAGTTGAACACTTAAAGGGGCACGGAAGTCGATATTGAGATGGTCCTTTTGTGGTGAGAACTCAATGTAGATGCTCTAAGCATCCCAACGAACCCAAAATCTCAACCATGCGTAGCTTATGTCCACGTTAAAAGCGTGTTCAAAGATCGCGACACGCCCCTTTTGGGAAGGAGTTCCTTCCGAGTGCAGTGGTCAACGAAGGGGGCTTGTTGGCGAGTTGCAATGATGGCTTCGCCCGCGGAGAAAAAGAGGAATCTTATCCGAATGTGCACCTACCAGACTCTCTTCAAAACGAGTTATAATAAAATCATTCGGAATCTGCCCATATTCTAGGGCTTTCATTGGTCCACACAATGTAGTCCGCGAGAAAAAAGAGTCCACATAACTTTCTTTTGCCCTAAGATGAATTTGTGATTTTGTAATATAGGACTTGGTATATGTGGGAACTAACACATTTTAAACAATATGAAATCAAAAACGACCTCTTTGAAAAATGACTT
Organism: Ixodes ricinus; assembly: GCA_037355805.1. Taxonomy (NCBI): domain Eukaryota; kingdom Metazoa; phylum Arthropoda; class Arachnida; order Ixodida; family Ixodidae; genus Ixodes; species Ixodes ricinus. The sequence continues at coordinate 37,584 of JAZHYW010002050.1, read as the reverse complement.
CAGTGCTCCTTTAAGCAGCCTAAACATAAAAAATAGCAGAACAAAGATGAAAGATTTTGGCCAGTGCATAGGTTTACTACGCAGCAAATATTTCCGCAGAACTACGACCGCAGCCGAAGAAACGTCTACGGGCTCCTTCCGCATGACGACCTCTGGAACGCAAGGAGCGAATGCCCGTGCCTCGGAGTCCGGTGGAAGCAAAAGTTCAGCCCCCGCGCCGCCATCTCCGAGGCAGGTGTGCGGTATTGAGTGCAATTCCTTTTTAATACGTCGCTGAGTCGCGTGAGAGAGCCGCGTGAACTGCCCGTGCCGCAGAGCACGCCCGCTCGGCCGCTATCCAGAGGTTCTAGAGTCGTCAAACACAAAGTTGGAGCCCGAAGTTCGTGGAGCGCGCCGATCGGACACCAGCGACAAAAGCGGGAAGTCATCGTCGTGATAGTCCAATCGGTGCGCTCCGTAAACTTCGACCCCAAATTTGTGTTTGACGAGTTTAGATCCCATGAGCGATAAGCGAAGATTGTGGATTCACGGCTGCCCGAGTGTCGCGTCTATATCAACGCTTCAATCAGACAGGAGCGCGTCGCGTTGAAACGAGCAAACGAGCAGGCCAGCAGATAAGATAAGGACGCACGTGCGCACTGCGCGGTTATCGGCAGCAGGTGGTGCGCTGTAAGGGAGCGCTCCACTGTCATTTTTGTGACGTCGTTTCTGTGACCAAGTTTTCGTGACATCGACCTCCCAACTTTGCGCACCCTTCCAAGCACGGAGAAGGACGTGTAGTTCAACGCCACAACGTTGCAGGCTATAAACCAAATACGCCCTTCCAAACAAGTGTGCGTTTGCCCACACATGGTGTTGGCACTCCGTGTGCGCAGAAAGCAGATTTGCCTTTGCGCATGCGCCGCGCCGACAGCAGCGCCACTGCAGCCGTGTGACGTCATATCCGTGGGTTGGTGTACGGCCCCTTCGCAGCACGGAGCGAGAAGAAGGATACCCGGTGTCGTCTTGACAGAATGCTGCCTGCGGACGTGGGGAATCGATGTGGCATGCATTGTCTGCTATCTTTTCTTTTTTGTCCCGTTAAGTGTGGCATTGTTGAAAGAGACCCTTTTAACAGACAGCACGAAAAGGGTAAAGTAAAACTGACCATGACCGTGCGCGGTCAGGCCTGGCGGACACCTGCGCACGCTGGGAAATTTCACCCTGTTTGAGCGGGGCGTGAGGTTGACCGAGCACGTCGCCGCCTCGGCCCAGAGTAACTAGCAGCTGCGTCGTGATCTCATCGGCTTCGCCGGGCAGTCCCTCGGGATGAGACATGGACAAAGGGCAGCGAGTGAGTCGAGCACCAAGTTGAGGGATCAATCTCCACGCATTGTGGGTTATCACTTAGTTGCGGTGACCAAAGTGAGCAAGTGTGCTCTCCCGTCCCCCCCCCTTCCCCCTCCCCTATATGTTGAAGAAGCTAATATCTGCTTGGACAATCGAAAGCTACAGAACGGTGTTCCCGACGTATCCATGACTGTCATGAATACCCAGTGGCCTAATCCTACTGGCGGAGCAGATCACTTTTCTTTATTTTTGCAGCCCAACGAAAGCGGTTTTGGAGTAACGCGTGAAGACGCAAGTTCTGGTCATTAGAAAACTCACCAATAATATATTGACGCTGATGTGTCTTTAAAAAAAATAACAGTTGCTTTCACTCTCAGAAGGGGTTCTACAAATTAAGCGTTCAACAAACTATTAGATGTTTCTCCACACACTATAGCACTTTTGTATCGAAGGGTTTGTGGATTATATTGATTGCTTTTAAAAGTTAGCCAAATAATCTGTCTTAATTAACCAGTTTGGCACATCACAAGAAATATATTGTCTTGCGCCTTGGGTCTTCTAACAATAGTGCGCTTGTTCGACATGTGTCGACCTTGCACCAGCTTTTTTTTAAATTTTAGCACGTACTAGATTGAACAACCCCTACGATGGAAGTCTGCAGTGTGTTGAGCTGACTGGCATAATATTAGATTCAGCGAGATGAAAAAACCCCTACGATATAAATTACACTGTTAAGACAAACAAGAATTTGTGATTCTGATTGATTGACGCTAGCGATTGATAGTAACCTAGTCTAAACTTAAGGCTGGGCCCACTCCCTGTGTGCAAGACAAACAAAAATAATGGTTTCTATAGACGTTGACTTCTTAGACATTTAAGCATTGTCGTACCTTGTGTCGTCATAAAGCGCATATTGGCTCTATGAACACTAACGTGCCCATACAGCCCATATGCACATTATCGTATTTTGTGAAAATAAGCGTTTAGGCACTCTTTCTACCCCTAATCTACCGATATTGTGCAGTGCTGCTTGATCGCAATAGTTCATGAATGCGGGAGTATCCGAGCACGTTATGGTTTCCAGTCGCGCCTCAACATGCAGCGAGGCCCACTGCCGGCAGTTCCAGATTTTACGGTGCACCCTCGCAGTACTCCTCAAGCGTCTTCATCGAAATGAGTTTTTATGACATATTTACCCCTTAATGGTTTTCAGTGAGCGGCTATGATGTCGCTATTATAATCGAGGTCGTGAACTCAATGAAACGTTCACCCGTCCGGAAAACCTACCTAATAAAAACCACAATTAATTTTCGTTTTTTTTTTTTTTTTAAAGTTAGAGTTTTTGAATGTCCTATAATATATCGCTCTACCTTGTTTGTTTCTGTTCGCTGCGGGCTCGACTGGACATCTGCCACGAGGGCGTGCAGTTCTAAAGAAGAGCATCGGCGGGGTCGATCGCGATTCGGATAGTGGTAGCAATAGGGGAAAGGCTGCTGACCGCGCGGCGAACTTCGTTCTGAGGGACCCTCTCCGTGTTGTTTTGGGCTGTGCTGGAGAGGTCGCGTGACCAATCGGAGGTTGCGTGATTACGGTTTGCAGACCACGAGGATGCACCGCCGGAGCGTGGCCGACCGGACGCCGGCCGGCCAGCACGCCCACGCTGTGTGCAGTGCTCGCCCAGCGCGACCGCACGCGTGCCCTCCGCGCCTGAAATTGGAAATGAGCGGCGACGGGTGAACCCCTCCCCACTCCCCTTCCCCTTTCGCCCGTGTCCACTATCCACATACACACATCCCGGTGTCCTCTGTGACCGGACGCGTGGCTGCCTGCCCACTGGGTGCGCTCGATTGAGGAGTGTCAATTGCGTGTTTCAGATGGTGTGGCAGCAAAGCAATTTATTACATTTTTATAATTAATTATAACGTATTTGTACTTCTTGAGGGGGGGGGAGGAGGAGGGGGAGGGGGAGCGCAAAAGGTAAACAATTTGATCTCAAGTTGCCCCACCACCCTTGTACGTCGCTCAGTGGTGAAACACACTAAACATTAAATAACGAACAAGGACATAGCACATTGAACAAACACTTAAAAATTAGTCAATCAATAGAGTACCATCCGACGTAGCCAAACAAATGAATTTCTCAGCTAAAAAATGAATTCACACAGTTACATGACTAACAGATTTGATTTGAGCAGGAATTGGCGCCATTTTACCTTAAAATAGCGTTTTTGGGTTTGCCCCCCCCCCCCTCGCTACCGTGTAACCACACAGAACACGCTACACTTTCCCGAATCGCGCAAAATTCCCTAATTATGACGTAGAAATTAATGGAAGTGGATTTCGTTTACTCTTGGGTTTTAATGCAAGAATTTTGTCGGGCATCACCAAAACGGTCTGCAATTTTCTTTCTTAGGAAGAGCTATCTTAAAAAAGACAAAACACATAATATTCCATGTCATAACGTTCCTAAAACGGAAAATGACAGAATTAAAACTTCTCACAAGTGTCTCCTCTCTGAAAGAGCAATGTTTTTTTTTTGTTTTTTTTTTTAGGTCGCTTATGCGCATGCGTGGTGGTAACAGACTTGGGAGAAAGGAACTTTTGGTGGCTCTAATAGGATGGTATTAGAGGCATTCAACAACAGTGTCAAGCCGGTGGTAAAAGTCAAATTTGAGGGTTTTACGAGCCAAACAAATAAAGGAGATCTGGCGCAACCCAAATGGGGAATGGAGCATTAATTTTGACCACTGGGTGATTCTTAGCCGGGATCCAACTCTACCACCTGGGGAACCGTAGGCCGGCACACTGCCTCAAAATCACAAAAATGGCTAATTTTTGTGATTTAGGCGGTTTACACGAGGGCAACACAGCGTTATAAGTGATACAGGCTGTAAATTTAGCTCGCCCGTCCCTTGAAGCGGAAATATGCGTACCGATGTATTATTTGGTTACAGCTTTCTTGTTTTTTAGAACACCATACGGAATGCTTCTGGACTGCCGATCTTTTGAAGGTACTACACAGCCGCGTGTATGCGAAAGCACTTCCGTAATATGGCGGTTTCTATCACGATCGACGCGGGACCAGTTGATGTTCGAGGTTCGGTCGCCAAGTACTTCCTTAAAGGGTAACTGCAAAGAAAAAAAAGTTTTTTTTTTAAACAGCCTAATTGGGACAAGCATGTCAAAAAACAAATTTTCCTCCAGAAAAACAAAATTTTTACAACCATATTTATTGCGTGAGACTGATTTCAGTTTGCGGCTATTTCGTCCGTTTTAAATCGCGCGCCACGAAGTTGGGATTTCGTGACGTCAATCCCAATCGGCTGGTATACTTCTCATTGGCTAAGAGTTTGATTGACAGCTTAGATCTTGGTTGTTAAACCTTTGTTATATGTTGCAATTTCCTGTTGAGCGGCATATTTCGTTTTGAGCGGCATATAATCAAACTCTTAGCCAATGAGAAGTATACCAGCCGATTGGGATTGACGTCACGAAATCCCAACTTCGTGGCGCGCTATTTAAAACGGACGAAATAGCCGCAAACTAAAATCAGTCTCACGCAATAAATATTGCTGTAAAAATTTTTTTTCGGCGGAAAAATTGTTTTTTGGCATGCTTGTCCCAATTAAGCTGTTTAAAAAAAACTTTTTTTTTTGCAGTTACCCTTTAACGCGTTACCAGCATCGGACAGCCTGTTGCATTCGGGGAGTGCTTTTTGCGTGTGCAGTCATCCTTTTGGCATCGTTGATGGTCGCGGCGTTGGGCCCTTAGGATGCCTATGCGAGATGTATTTTAATGTGAATCGCAACCTTGCTGAAGCTAAATTTGATTGAAGTGAGTGAAGCCTGCTGTCGAAGAAAGCTTGAGGGCTGTCAAGCACCTATCCCGCGAACTCCGCCGACCAAGCAACAGAACTGTGAAAGAATACAAAAAAAAAACGATTGCTCAAAAACAGTTTCTGGAATACTTTAAGAAGACTTTTCCGGCCGCAGAGGCCTCGAAAACATGAAGAAGAAGAAGCAGAAAAATAAACGGTAGAAAAAGAGGACATTGCGACGTTAGACACAGAATCGCGTGCCTAGAAGACTGCGTCTGGAGTTAGCATCCACAGCGTCCCTCATAAAACGCAATTCTGCATATGACGGCTCGATTGATATAGACCGAAGAACTACAAGTACAAATATTTCTGCTTCTCTGATAAAGTCCAGTTGGAGCGGAAGATGGCGTCCCATCCGCGGAAACGGGAACCGAGGTTTCTCAAAGTGTCCCTCCTCCCGCGTTCTTTATCGGAATTGGTCGTTGGCCTGATAGCCCAATCCTCTTTCGGGTCTGAACCTCTCTCTCGCCGTCGTCCCAGACCCGTGCGTTTACGGACGGGCACCCATAAAGGCCGCTTGTTTCTGTCGGCACCGAAAGATCCCGGGCTTCTTTGGCCCCGCATCTGTAATGGGGAAGGCAGTAAAATTCGGGAGAGCCGGAGGAGTTGACATTTACGTTGTGCTTCGACTCGGCGTCACGCCTGACGTCCGTTTCGGGAGGGGTTCGGCTCGGTGGAGCTCCTTCCCGGAACTCCACTTGGCCCATCTGAGGTTGCTCGGCGTCTGTCGTCACTGAGAATGGCCTGTCGCGCGGTTGCTCCCTTTAATGCGAGTCAGTCGTTGGAAAGGGATTCCAAGAAAATGCGATATCGTCAACACGCTCTCAAGTCTGGACGGTTTCTTGTCTCCAACGTAACTCTCGGTGTTGTTTTCTCTGCTTCCTGGGCGTTGTAAGCGACTTTTCTGAATCGAAGTACGTGTACACGTATATCCCTTTAGATTGCGGCCACGTGGAATTCTTTACTTCTTTTACGATCTCGTATATTGTCCAGCCCTCCAGAGAAGAGATGTATTTTCTCTCGTCTCAACAACGACAAACAGAAAGCGGGGAAGATTTACTGCCTGGCTTAGCATATCTTTAGCAGGAGTAGACTGTTCTTTGGAATATAAATATGTTTGGGCACGTTATTTTTTTTAAAGCAGCATTTTTTTTGACTGCGGTCCTATACTCTTATCGTGAATTTCCTTGCTAGATTTGGAGCGCGTTTTTTTTTAATGTTTCGTCTAGGGCGTGCACGAACGCGCGCTCGCACCTACCGCATTAAAGGGGCGAGCTTGGGTCGCTTTTCTTTTCCTCCAAACCCACCAATCGAATCCAACACAAGTCACCAACCAAATGCAATGATGGAGAGCCAGGCGCGGGTGTGTATGGTTAACAACGAAAGCGATAGAACTTATTGTGGGTAGAAATACCAATAGCCACGCTATGCCGTTGCTTGGCTCTTTATTAACGACAATGGTGTATAATAAAAACTTGCTGCGATGCGTCGTCAGCAGCGTAGAGGGAACAGGCAGCAACAATCTACCAATGTGTGCGGGAAGGATGTGGCCAGCCTGGTGGTTTCCTATCTCTTGAATCGACCCCCTTGTTCATTTATTCCCCCATTTTGTTGTTGGCTGTCCTCGGCTTCTTTGCGTTGTCCTGTCGTCTGCAAAATTCTGTCAAGTGAACCGCGGTCGGCCGGAAGCGGGCGTACAATTCCGGAGAATGGCCCGTTGTTATTGACGTCATTTTTCACCGCTGCGGGACGAGTCGGGGTCCCGGTGCAAGATTGCGCTAAGAGAGCGAGCAGGAACTCGCTCTCGTACATTCTGCTATGTTCGCACTTAAAGTGGAATGGTGGTATATAGCACAATACGCACATGACATCATGGTGCTCGATTAGCTATGTTTCTCACTGCGCCAGAAACACACTCGACATTAGTGGCTAAAATGCACGAAGTAAACGCGTGTCCCCTGGAGTGAGCGACATGCTGTGATCACCATGTGCACTAGGTAAGAACAATTTGCAAATGATTACATCATAGCCAGTGATATCTAAAAAAACACAGGACATGGCGAACATTGAAAACCTCATTATCGCCCCTCATGTAATGAGATTGATGCAATTACTGCTTAGAATAACGAATAATCAATCAAGGATGATAAACATAGTAGCCCACGCCGAGTGTTTCTGAAACAGTCAGGGGGTATGGTGAGGGACAAGTTAAGAACCCAGTTGATGTTCTGCCAACTGCTCGTGCTCGTTGCCTTCTACAGTGCTTTGGCTGTGCATGTTACGAAGCTTTATCAAAAGCAGAAAACACGCGCTCGCCAGACGGAGACTCGCTTATTAAGTTATCACCGCCTATAAAAGTAAATGACGCTCTGCCACTCTTAGCTTTCCTTGCACGAATGGCGAAGGATTTGGTAGGATCGTTTGCTGTCGAAGCTGCGAGTGACGTAGCGCCAATCCACCGAAATCTATAGATTGGAACAAGCTTACTGATTTCTTCTCTAAGAGCCCTCCTCCTGCTCCCTTAAATTCCATCGGAACCGCGGGCGCTCCCTTTAAAATAATTGTGGGTTTCGTTCGTCAATGTTTTCGCCCCCTTTCGGTCGAGAAATAAACGACCAAAAATTACAAACTTAAAGCAAAAATAGTCACGAATGTGAACGTTCTCCAAACATGGATGTGTAAAAAGAAAAAAAAAGTAGGGAAGTGGGCTCTGGAGGACAAAGGACGTAACGTGTCCCGTGCACGCACCGCGCGCGGTGTCAATGACTCGGCTCTTAACCCGGCCTGAGGGGAAGCGGGGAAGTACGGAGGAGTCCTTGATTGCGCTCATCAATTCTTCGCCTCCTCCCAGATCGTGAATGGAGCACGGTCCATTCCCTCTCGGGGCCATCCCTGAACGGCGTTAATGAAATGAACATTAACATGGTTAGGTATTGGGAGGGCAATGAGGGCCTTGGGAGCCCTTCGGGGCTCGTCTATAGTACTCCCTCCGCTCACCGCTATGCCGACAGTGCAAGGGGAGCTATTCGCGCTCGCTGGATCAATCAATCGCCTCCCTTTTATCACCTGACCCCGCCCACTGCGCGCAAGTGTGGACGGGAGCGTGATCACCTGGTATGGCTGGCCCAATGACCATGCAGCTTTCATCTCAATGTCAGCTTAGGGGCGAACGGACTCTAGAATTGCGAGGAAAGTCGGCGACGGGGCTTGGGGGACGTCGACGGAAGGGACTCCGACCTTTTTTTTTATTTTGGTGTTTGTACTCACTCTGAACGATAAAAAGGGTCCACCTCAAGGGCAACAACTTGGGAATTTTGTCATATTTCAACGGAAACTGCACTGTACCGATAGTTTTATTAAAAAATACGACCACACAAAATAGGTTGCAATTTACAAAGTTAATAGATAATTGTTTAAAGATGTGCTTGAGGATATTAGCTTTAGAAGCTTTGCTTTTAGTAGAATAGTCGTACGAAGTTGTACTTTAAGGGATGTACGCTCATGCGGAATGCTTTTACAAGATGTACTTTTGAGAGATATCCCTAAGAATACTCCTATTCACTTCAACTTCAAGCACCGTCGTAAAAAAAGTCAGATACCTCACGGAGCTTTACAAATTTCCTTCGTTATGTGGAAAATTCTTGCCCAGACAATCAAATATTTCAAGGAGTACTTAAAGGGAAGATGGGGCACTTCTGTATTTGAGAAAAAAACGCTTCAATTGCGTTCATTTTGCCTTTAGAATAGCAGATATCACAATTATATTTCAATGAGACGCGCCGGAGGGCCATACGAGCAATTTCAAAATAGGGCTGAAGCCCCGCCCCCTTAGCCTTGGGCAGCCAAAAGATCCGTCGATGACGTCACGTACAGCGACTGTCTTTCGCGGTTTCTCGCGTTTAACAATACTTGCTCAGCAAACGGTTTGGGTGTTTGGGTTCACGGGGTAAAAGTACACTAGAATTCACATCTAACTCATTTTTTTCAAGAAGCTCCGTAGCTTCCCTTTAACTCAGTCTATGAACTACGCGCAAAACTTGCTTCGTTCTTAGTGTGACAAGTATAGTCATTTGAACAGTAGAAAGTCAGTGTAGCAAGAGTAAGCTGGTATTACTTTTTCTTTTTCGACACGAGACGATCGTTAGTATACCCGTGAGATGATCCCGCCCGTTTCGCGGCTACAGCAGAAGAGAAGAGCCCAGAACACAGGGGCGACGCACTTCGGCGAACAAAAAAGAAACGTGACACCAACAGCACTTAGTTTCAATCTCGTCTTCTTTGCGCAGCCATTGTAACCGTCAGGACCTGTGGTTTAGACAAATACCCCACAAGGGAATGCATCCTGCTCCGCCAAAGTTTAATCGCCTTGACGACAACCAACAGCTTTTGGGTAGTTGGAACGGCTGGACGCGCGCATCGTCTGGGTTTTCCTGTATGAATTGGGACGGGTGGCTACCGCCATCTATTGAGGAAACCCGTCGAGACCGCGGAAACAGCCGCCTCTGCTGTCTTGGAGAATCTGGTATCTCGACACACGTCGGCGGCAGTCCTTTCCTTCGTCGCATCGGGAAAGCGCAGATAGCGTGGGCAACGCGATGTGCATGCGTTCTTTCGAACGCGGGATTTCAGTACCGCTCGGGGGAATTTCGCCCTACAACGTGGTAGCGGTTCCTCGCAAATACGTTGTTGTCGGCTAATTTGTAAATGTTTCAGAAACGTTTTGTGGGACTTTGAACATCCTTCAGCATATTTCTGAGGGTAAAAGCGCTAAAGCAACGGACAAGTAAAAGAAACAAACAACACAGAGCGCTCTGTGCTGTTCGTTTCTTTTAGTTGTCGTTGTTTTTTAGCGCTTTTACCCTCAGAAATATAGATCACCAACTTGCCCAAGTGCATATTCTTCTATCCTTCATCATACCCAAATTCATTGACAATTTCACTACATCTTTCTCACTATCGTCACGTTTTTCTTTTCCCCGTACACATTAGCCAACAGGAACCCACGCCGGTTAACCTTTCTGTCCTTTCTTCATTGACCTATTCCGAAGTACTTTACTAAGAAATACATCTATCCTACTTCGGGAAAATCCAATGGTCTTGGCGCCGACAGCTTTGGCGCTAAAGGAGCCCCGTTCTCACTGTTACAGGGTTTTCCCCTTCGAATTGTAAGGGGTGACTGCCGCCATCTATCGTCGTGGAACAGTCCTTGAGACAGCGAAGACAGCCGTCTCTGCTGCCTCGTCGAATCCGGCATTTCGTCGCGCTGGCGGCAGCCCTCTCCTCAGTGCATTCCGAAAGCGCCACAGTGTGGACGGCGCGATGCGCTCGCGTATCTCGGATGCTGGTTCGTTTCCACCGCGAGGGGAGAATTTGGTGTTGCAGGCGTGCTGTTTAATGCAGATGAGCGGAGTAAAATTTATTTCCCTAGCAAAATATTTTATATATTCTTCTCTATCTGTCTCTCCCTCTCTCTATCTATCTCTTACACACATACACCGTTTTGAATTGAAGCTGTTGAACTTAGTGCCGCACCATGAGCGGTAACACGCCACGAATCACCTATTTCATGTAGCATATTTTATGCTTCAGCCCACCCTACAATGGCTTATTCCCTCATTATAATCGAATAATGCTCGCGGAGTTCAACTTCCGGGTTGACGACTCTGCGCCATAATTATTTTTATTTGATCAAAAAAAAAAACTTTGATCCAGCGATCCGTTTGCCAGAAGCGAACGCTCGCGTGGCTTCCGCGTGAATGTTTTATTCACCTACGATTCTTAATTTCGCGACATACTTGAGGTAAACGGTTTATGTATAGACCTTTTCATCCTCCTCCGCATGGGCGCTGCCATCTTAGAATCACGTGACGCGGCAGCCATTAGGTTGCTTCAACTTGCTGCTCCGCTTTCCCCTCCGCGCCTTGGCGGATGCGTTGTATTCGTGTTTTTCGTCGCGTTTCACCGCGCTTTCTTGCCTTACTTCGGAAACTGTAGTCCGATATGTCTACTCGACGACTAAGACATCACGAGGGTTCAAAGGTTCTTATGACAACCGAGGTTTGTTTACTAATAGTAACGGAACATTCCCAGTAAGAAGCGCGTATATTTATATCGCGCATTTAGGATCGGAAGGCGTCAAGAATAGTCAGCGCAAGGAGACTATCGTTATTTCCTGAAAGTATCGTTCTTTGTATTCATAATATATCGAAAACAGTTGCTTTTGATTATGTGAGGAAACTCGCGGAGGAGATAGACAGCGAACGTTTAACTTGTATTTTATCTGTGGCTAGAAGTAATGGTACGTCAACATCAGGCGAACTGTTTGTTCATAATATCACACCTACATGTGGATGAGGTTCTCAATCTTTTTTTGCGACATAAACATTCGGTTGGTCGGTTTACTTATGAAGTTTAAGAAATTGTTTACCGTGCTCGCTCCGATTTTGACAGTCATTTAAGTGATTTATTGATTATACTTAGATAACCAGTGTCATCCACTTAATTTATTTTAACACAAAGGTTGGGACTTCCCGCGTAAGAAACTGCCACAGACACTTAACGGTAGCGAGTTTTAGAATAGCATCCACAAAGAAACAACGCCGTTGCTCTTTGCAAATCCAAAAACGCGGTTTGGGTTCGACGCATGCTCAATAATGACGACGCTTTTTTTTTTTGCGTACGCTAGCTGTTTTAGTTTTTGTGCGTATCTGAAATCCGCAATATTTTACGCCGAAAAAAAAAGAAGAACCGTTTGCATAACAATTATTTTAGTCCAGGATTGTCGATGGTGCATAGAGGTTTACTTTTGGTGGCTGGCGACGCCTAAATTTACAGAGCGAATCTGTTCAAAAAAAAAATATTTGTTCACACAGGTCCGTGAAGTGGTGCCTAGCGCTAGAATTCAGCCAAACTTTCCGAGGTATTTCTCTTCCTGCGCCCTTTAATTTTATTTGGCCAATTTTACGGAAGACAAATGCCAGATTTAATTTTACGGGCCTGTCACTTATATCATATCTTGAGTAAGCAAATGTTCATATAAAAATAATTTATTTCCTAAGGGCCAATATCGCGAAATGGTGCTTATGAGTACTTTAGCAGGGTTGACAATTTAAGAAACTTCCTACTCGGCATGTCAAAACATGCTCGATTACTGAATTGAAACAAAAGAGGCCAAGACGATACTACTTGTTTATACCAATTATCTGCGTCATTACACGACACGTTTTTAGTCTGCGAAGTTCACTAAAGGTTCGGTACCCACGAAAACCAAACAGTGAGTAGTAAACTCGCGAGTTCATCTGTTCTGGCCGATTCAGCACATTGCTGATCAAGCTGTCGATATGCTTATTTACATTCACGTGTTAGTCTCTTCATTATATTGTTTTTCTGGAAACTGGTGTCATCGGGTACGGGCTGTAGACGATGGCAATTTTCCCTGCACATCAGTGAGGCGTTTCGCAACCGACCATAATCAGCTACATCAAAGGAGTTGGTAAAAAAAAAGCCCGCAATTTAGGCTAAAATAGACCTCGTAGTCCTCAAAGTGACTCAATACCACTGTTTTATTTGTTGTGCGCTACAAGGAAACTAATCTTATCACAAAATTAAGCAAAAGCAACGTGAAACAGCAACATAGCCGCGTTCACGTTGAAACCGAAACAAACCAAATTGAAGCAACCTGATGGCGCCGAGTGCGTCAGCGCCCTCTATCCGCCGGTGAGGCAACTAATAAAATGAAAAGGTCTATAAGCAGAGCCGAATGCTAAAGTTAAGTGTTTACATCACCCGCGATGTGTCTAGCGCAATGTCGAGGACGCGTGCCTACAGCGCGATGCCTACAGCGCAGGAAAAACACCTCATACATTATAAAATCACACTTGTGCGGTACTCGTTACAGAGTGATCAAATTACTTGTAATCGATTACTTTTTTGGAGTAATCTTAAAATCATTGAAATATATTTATTCGGAAATAATCACGACAGTAATTTGGTTTAAATTTTTACGAAAGAGTAACACGTTAAGGAAAGTACACGGTAATTGAGGATGTGCTGTCCGTGTTCTGTGCTTTATGTTTAACTTTTTCGTAAACACTTGTACGCAATATCAACGTTCTCCCCAAGAAATAGTAATTTTATTACTTTTCAGAATATTATATTTTTTAATTTTTTTTATTTACAATTACATTTAGGGTTTCGAGGGGCACTACAGATATAAGTATTTGGTTAGTACAATTCTAAATTCAGAGTAACCGTTACTTCCTCTCCCCCTCTCCCGTTTCTTTGTCATCAAAGCAAAAGATGAGCCTGAGACCATCTCTGCAGACTGTCTTTTGTATGATGTATTAGAAATCTGACCGCCGCTTTAGTCTCTCCCGTTTCACCTTTGTCGGGAGGGAAGGATCCTTCCCTGTCAGTTCCCATTTGTCGACCTCGAGACTCGGGCGGCGGCGGCGAGGCATAAGCTTCCTCCCCCCTACCAAGCGTCGGACGATCCCTGCAGTCGTGGAACGTTCGTACGGGCGCGCACTTAACGAAGCGACGAACGCACTTAGCTGAATTACGAGAAAGCACGGTCTCGTTAACGAGCGATGGAAATGAGCGATGAACCGACGTCCTTCCGCACCGATTCTCCCAAAGAGGTGAACCCCGGACTCCCAGAGACGGACGAGGAGGGAATAAAGTTAGGGTTCTATAACTCGAGGCAAGCCTCACCGGGAAGAAAAAAGAAAAAAAAGAAAGGGGTAAAAGAACGGTCGAGCTCGGGGAGTAAAAATTATCGCTTTTAACTCGGCAGACCTCTCATATCTAAATGAGGGAGGACGCTTTGTTTTGTGCCTCGAGCGGTGTGCGGTGGCGACGACGTTCGAGCGTAAACGCGTATGGGTCCGTGGAAAGCGAAGGGCGCACACTATGCAAATTTATGCGGGTGCTTCAGTTCGGTCAGAACTGGCTATCGCGTTCCTTGCTTAAAAATGACGCACGCTTTATGTATTTTTTACGTATATGCTTTCTCTTTAAATTAAACACGGAGGGACGTTGCTGCTGCAGTGTAATTGTCATGAGGGAGCATCGTGGTAATTGCGGACTCTTTATGGACTGCGGAGATTTTATGTAAAGCGCGGAAGAGAGAAATGGGCGGCTGGCTAAAAGACGCACAGGCGTACAGGCTTTGGCTTTTCAGTTTTTTTTTTTTTTGACGTGACAACGTCTTTTTTATCACTCCATGTACGGAAACTTATGCAACGGAAATAGATCTCACCATAGAGGCGATTCCACGTGACGCACTTCCAGCTCAGAATTGCGAACCCCATCGGAATGAGCCACCCGTATTTCGCGGTGACGTGTCATCGAACTGACAGCGTTTCTCAGTAATGTACGCGTATTCGGCTATGTACACTCAATCAACCACTAAAAAGTACTTATCCGTAACGATATCCGAAATAATATAATTTTCCATCCTTTCTCTTCGGTCGTAAAATGTCTTCCGTCGCAGTTGTGAACTGTAGACGATCACCGATGCAGTGCAATGCGGAACGCAGTTCGTCTGCTCTTTGCAGGGGTTGTGGTGACGTCAGAATGCCGAGCTCTGATTGGCTCTGATTGAAAGGTAGTGGGTAGACCTCAAAGCAAGCTGCCTTGAGGTCTACCCACTATCCTTCAATCAGAGCCAATCAGAGCTTAGAGTTCTGGCGTCACCACAACCCCTGCAAAAGAAGCAGATGAACTTGCACTCCGTATACCCTTCGGTCGGGCACCAGGGGGTGAAGACGGGAGACAGAACGCGGCAAATCCTGAGCGCTGATATCCGTGGTCCCGAGAGAAAGAACGAGAAAGAGAGCGACAGAAAAGCAGAAAAAGAAATCAGACGAAAGGTTAGGCGTGTTCGTTTTTCCGCGACGAGTTGAATTTGCTCGAGCGCTGGCCAACTTTCCATATTTATACAACGTGCAATTCCGGCGTTTTAATGCAAAGTAAGCAACAAAAAAAAAGCCTCACGGCAATGTTTTTGTCTTTTTCTGCATATAAGAAGCTTGCAAGCGTTGCCATTAGGTGGCATTCGAAAATAATTTTTCTGTCTTGAAACACTTAAGAAGAGCAACACTAATTGTAGAGATCTGAAGCGAAATAAGCTCGAGGCGATAAAGTGTATCGCATGCACAGTGTCAAAGATGCTCATATTGGCCAAGGAACGCTTTCAGTACGATGATGCTCCATTGCGATCTTCGATGCGACTAGTAATGACGACCCTTTTGAAGCTTCGAAGCTTTGATACTGGCGTCCGAAAATGGCGATTACCATGGCGACCGACAGCGATGAACCAATCACCTTGAGAGGTTTTCGTCTTTATGTCGGTATTTGTTTGTCTCCGGCTGGCAGCTGGAAAGGCAATGCCGCTTTCTCGCAGGTTCAATGACTCTAACTGGGACCATCGATGTCCGCATCTGTTCCCCGCTCGTTCCGAAGCGACCCGAATGCATGGGACCCTTCCCTCGAGATTATTATGTTAACTCCATGGTTTGAGTTCAGGGAGGCGGTCTCCGTCGAATGAGTCGTGAACTTTATGCACCAAGAAAGCGAGGGAGAGGAGGGGACTAGAGCGCGGAGGAGACGTCAGAAAGCCGAGCTCTGGTTGGAATGATTAGAGGGTAGATCTAAAGCTAGATGTCATTGTCTCCGCTGCACTCGCCGAACGCGTTCGAATGCGATAGTCAAACGCTAAATGCCGGCGTTCCGGGTTCTAACGCGTTCAATGAATGCAGTGGAGACACAGGCAGCTAGCTTTAGGTCTACCCTAATCCGTCGAACCAGAGCTCGGCGTTCTGACGTTCCCGCGCGCTGTCGTCCCTCCTCTCTCTCAGCTTCTCGGCGAATAGCCCATCCCAGAGGCAGTGCAATTCCCGTTGGTGTGCGCTAGGGGAGACGCGAGGCCACTTCACCACTTAACGCTAAAAAAGCCCGTGTGTCTGCTATCATCGCACAACACTCGATGAGCTTCAGTCACCGCAACTTACGGATGATAGCTCAGCGAATTACGATGCCGAAACATGCATGATTTCCAGACAAAAACACGCAGTCTTGAGTAGTGACATTAAGTAATGCAAGCGTGACGTTTGGCATTGCTTAATGCCACAACTCGGAGAGTGTTTGATGGTCTACAGTACTATCGTTAGGCATCGTCATTATGACTGAGCTGTCATCCGTAGCTGCGGTGATTGACCTCAGATTGTTGTGCGGGAATGCAGACGCACGGGCTTTGTGTTAGAGTGTACGGCCTATTTCGTATGTTCTCCTATAATCACTCGCGTTTGCGCATCGATGAGCCTCGTCTCCGGAGATCAAATCGTAACTCGTCGTTTCGATTCTCACTTGTTTCGATGGCCTGCATGACTTCTGGTTGAATACACTTGTCTTGTGTCTTGACATGTGTTTCCTTCGGTTTCTTTTGTATCGTTCAGTATTCTAAGTTTACCTCACGTTTAAATCTGTGTTTCGTTCAATTGGATGTGTGACCAACAAATGTATGTGCTCAACTTCATGCTTGTGTTTCAGTCCATTAATTCCATCTCATCAAAATAAATGTGTTCCATTTGATACCGGTGTTTCATTTCACTTGACTCAGCACGTAGAAGCTGTCACGCCTAAAACGTGCGGCCATTTCGTATACACAAACAACCAGTTTTATTCTTACTTCTTATTTTTTATTTTTTTGGGGGGAAGGGGAGGGGGGGGGGGGGGGGTGAAGCGTGCAAGCGCGCGCATGCACTTACCGCGCTGAAGGCGCGAGCATGGAGTGCTCTTGGATCGCTCCAAATCCGCCGAGGGAATTCCGCATTAGTCTTGGTTTTAGTAATTATAAAACCACGACGGGACAAGCATTCCGCGACAAATCGAGAATGTTGCTCCTATAGCTTGCTGAAGAGGCCATGCACGTATACATGCAAGCACGCAGTGAGCAGTGGCGTAATGCGTCCTAATTCACCAAAAAATATTAAAAAAGAATACAAGAGCAGGAAAGGACGGTTCAGTGTCTCGCTCTCCAAAGGGGAACGTAATCACATCCCAGAACATAATATATATCCCTTATTAATATAACAATGTGGCAGATTAGCATCGACTCTCAGAGGAGCGATCAATCAGCGGCAACCCGTTCAGCTCCCCTTCCTCATCTGCGGGAAGACGGGGAGATCCAGTTCCGGAATTCGGGAACGGAAAAGAAGCACCGAACGATTTCTGCGCACAATGGGTTGAACCAACTGAGCAGAGAACCACACACATGGGGAGCTTCCACCCATTTCCCTTGTTCTCTGTACCCGTGTCTTACTCGTTCATCTCAGGCCCGTTTAGAGGGGATCGCTGACATGCAGTGCGTTTTAACGTCGGAGCACGTGAAGGGGTAGCTCGCACTGCAGAACCCAGGGAGCCTCTTCAACCTCTACCACCGCTCGTTTTTATCTGGATGAGCATCGTACGTCAGCTTGCGGTCGTGCATCACAACTGCGTGTTGCATGAGGCTAGCAATGCTACTGCGCTGGCTAAAGGCCGAACTGCACGGAGCGAATTATGCGACGAGTAATTGACGAACTTCGCCCGACGGTGTCACGCTCGCTTTGCGTTTTGAGTTTTCGTTGTCTGGGCCCGTTGATACAGCTCTCGGACGACCAAAATTACATAGTAAGAAAGGCCATTTATGTAAATGAAAAACAACAAACTATTGATTAAAACGTTTAGCGCTCACTAATCGAACGAAATATTAAGAAAGGACGCCCAACAAATTCCTAACAAGGGACTCGATGTTTCGAGGTCTGCTTGGCATCTTCCTCGGGCGTGAATATGACTGTATTCGTTGATGAGCAAATTTATCTTTCTTCTTATACGGTGATGTCTTTCCCTTTTGTTGGTGACATGGCGGACTCAATTGAGGTAGGGCAGTGGTTATGTGTTTAAGGACCTATTCATGTCCGCTAGGGTGGTTTGAATGTCGCAAAATTTAAAGAAAAGTCTCTGTGGAGGCTTAGTCTAACTTCAATTACGTTTTGTTGGTAGACGGGCTAAACTTCTATGTACTAACAATCGGGGGAAAAGGGAGGGGAGCAAAATATGTGTTACGATGGATACATAACGCGATCTCTCGTGAGCTGAACTTAGGTCAGCGTATAAATCAATGGGGAAAACGGGATATAACGTCCTTACTCGAAAGAATGATCACGCTCGTTCGTGTCACGTAGATTTATACTGAGAAACCTTCAAATTGAGAATGCAGAAAAGGCTTAATTTCTTCCGCACTTTGTTTTACTCTAGGATTGTGAAATGTCACCTAAAAGAGCCTTTTTTTCCGCTGCCCATCTGTTACGAAAACACACAGAAAGTTTACGCATTCTTAATTTAATATACGACTTAAAAATATTTCGGCACATTTAAAAGATTGATATACTATTCTCAAGGACTAAGACGAATATTTCGCTCATATACGTTACCAAATAAAAAAAAAGAAGAGCATAGCAGAAAAATTGATTTTGTCTGAAAAGGAACACAGCTTCTTTGAGTCTTTGACACGTATGTCATCAGTCGTGCGGTTCCCGTGAAAATATATCGAATACGTGGGATCCGGTGTTGGCGGGGATCTCAAAGAAGGCTAGAGCGGTACAGTGTTTTGTTCAGTTTTAACTCGGCTTTTATTTATTTTTTGTAGGACCCCCTCTCCTTCCCTTTCCCTCTCTTTACTTTTTTGTAAACGTTTTGCCTTTTTATAGCGTTTTGTTTTTTTTCCAGACCGGGTGAGTGGTCCGGGGCATAACGATAAACCCACGGGGGTGGGTAGGGGTGATGTTATTCAATTCCGGTATTGTCCCCATTTTTTTTTTTTCTTAGCACTTTAGGGGCGGGTGCGGCAGCGCTGTACTTTGCTTCCTACCCGCCCGAGAAATATCAAATCGATGTTTCTACGCAGACGTTGTTTTCTTTTTTTTTTTTTTTTTTGCTTTTGTAACATACATTTTAGCGTGCGCTTAGTATTTTCTTTAGACATATTACATTGCAGGAGGGGAATTATTACACTTCAATGTTTAGGTACTAAAAAATAACAATGCTTTCTTTCTTTTTTTTTTTCGGCAGCCACCAGTCGCTTAGAGGGCGAAAGTTACGCTCTCTTAAAGTTTGCTAGTCAATTTATAGTTGCGTAAATCTTCTACCCTAGGTACTTCCCTCAAAATTCGTATTTCTTCCGTTCTAATTCGAAACGCTTCATATTTCAATGTATGCGGTTTCTGGCGACTTCTTCTGCTGCGGCGGTGTTTTCTGTTCAAATTATGCAAACAACACTGGTTGTACATCTCCACCAATAAAAGACGTTACTTCGTTAGTGACACTTGTATTTTCTTGGAGCTGGGCTTTGATTATTCGAAATGAAAAATACCTGAAGTTTTTTTTGTTTTTGTTTTGTAAGGTAGGTGTGATAGCGTTACTATATTGAGAAGTATGCATTCAGACTAGAGCTGCTAACAGCGTGCATCATTGTAGACAAGAAAAACAAAGGTGCCCGGTAATATGCTAGTAAAAATATAAGGTCGAATAAGGGTTTATTTAAAAATTAAACAGCCTTCATTTACTGTACATTGAGTCACGCAATGTTAGACGAGGCTGTGTATAACTAAGTTTGTCCTTTTATGCAGAAGTGTTTTACTGCCTGGAGTTTAGAAATGTTCCGCAAAACGTTGCACTGCGAGGCTGTACGTATGACATCTCAACTTTGACCTTCCCCTCTAGTAAACTGAACGGAACATAATGTATGCACCAGTTCAATTGCTGCACAAGACGCACCGATTCCAAATAATGAACATATTCTACGAGAAACTCTATTTACTAAGGGTAAACCATAAGGCAATACCTTATTTTTTTTAAAGGGGTGTGGGTTTGCGTGTGTTTGCGTGCGTGGGGTCGTGGACAAGGAAATACAGCAGAGTCGTCGAACCAGGAAGTTTACATCGGTTCCGGTTCCGGTTCGGAGTTCACGTTAACGGTTCAGTTCCGGTTCAGTTCCGGGGGAGCAAAAAATAATGGTTCAAACCGG
Source organism: Ixodes ricinus (assembly GCA_037355805.1). Taxonomy (NCBI): domain Eukaryota; kingdom Metazoa; phylum Arthropoda; class Arachnida; order Ixodida; family Ixodidae; genus Ixodes; species Ixodes ricinus. Next base: position 17,311 of record JAZHYW010002050.1, on the reverse strand, counting down.
TTCCGAGTCCGGTTCGAACCGGTTTGAACCGCTAAATTGAGAATATATTTTCCGCATTGTTTTCTTGGCAATATGCCATTTGCGCCATAGTGAAACGGTCTAACTACGCCGTTTCTTCTGATCGTCCAATTAATTTACTTTTCGTTTTTTTAGGTACCAGAAGTATGAAATTCAGTTGATCTAATTTTTCGATACAGAGGTAGAGGAAATCTACATTAGCGTTGCCTTAACGTCGTGTTCCATACAGCCCTCGACATCCCTTTGTTTACCAGTAACAAATATTTTTTACCTGGAATCAAAATGTTTCCAAGTACAGAGAGTCAAAGAGTTGAGCTTGTTGGTGCATACATGTAAAATCGACCAGCTTGAAATTTAGAACTTCTACTGTATTTTCTTGTCCTTTCTTCGTGTTTGAGTAAAAATTCTAAAATACATGCTGATCTGTTTACACGGTATAAAATGTTGTCGCAGAAGTGATGGTACGTCGCCTAAAATGCCCGTGAGTTCGAACAACAACTTTTGTCGCAGTAATAAAGTGAAATCGTGGTCGTTGCCGTGAACTGCAGAAATTAGTTACATCACACAAAATTATGAAATGGGCACCTATCGTGGCCAGATATATCATGAAATATGGTTTACAAAATACGCTACAATATGCTGTGTATGATGACGACACAACTGAGACTGCTTATTGAAGCAATAGAGCTTTCAAGTGTCACAAAAGTTTAGGATAATTCCTTTCAGTCTATACTATAGAGACTTACCGAGGCGGAAATCAAAATGCTAGTTGTTCTGACCAAACATTGTTTGCAGTCAGCACCGCATGCATGCCACTAATCGTGCATCAAAGAGTAATCGCAATTGTTCACTCTAATCTATGCGCACCTTCGACGTTCGGATCGAGATCTGGCCCAAAATAGCGACTTCGCCCAAGTGAACATTCTCTTACTACAGAGATAAGCTGGCATAGCACAACTGCTGTGAGGTTTGTTCTTCACGGATGCCGGTCAATTTAGTTTGCAAATAGAGCATCACTCACTAATTGAAGGTTTAACGCGGATAGCGTTAAGAGGCTCATTGATCGCAGAAAAGCCAATGTCGGTGGCGATGACTGGAAAATCCACTGATTGGTCGATACCCATACGAAATGGCATATCTGAGCTTATATAAAAAAAATGGATACGACGTTGCTATAAAAAATTGGAGCGAGATCCTGGCGATCATCAGATGAAATCGGTTTATATAAGCCTTATTAAGCCAGATCTGCCCAATTTTTTATATAACAATGTCGAGGTCTTATTATGGAGATATCAGGACCCTGATAACCCTGATACTACAGAGTTTTTGTTTATTCTTGTAGATTTGTTTTTAAAAAAGCCATGAATTACCTACACATATGCGGTTTGTGCGAGTGAGTTATACGCTCAGGGGTGTAGCATTATGTGGGTGGCCCCAACAATCTTTGTCAATGAGTCTGACTAATGATTTTGAAGTTCGCCACTTGTTTCTTAAGTTAGTGAAAATAGAGCGTGGTTCCAATTAGAAACTTGCTGAACGTCGTCCAAAATCCTGCAAGTCCAGTCATTTTCAGAAGACTTGTCAGCGCGTGAGAAAGTTACCTACTCGTGGAGCAGGTACAAAGCTGAGTGGTTGTCAGTCAGGACGCCCGCATAATTTTCCGCCTCTTATACTAGCCACGGCCGCCGTACACTGGTCCCCGAGTGGTAGCTTCAGCGCACTACTGCGCTTCACAGGCGCTCAAAGTCTTTCTAAAAATTACTGATTGCCTGGAAGTTTGGACGACGCTCTGTAAGTTTATAGTTGAGACCATGTCTATCAACCACTAAGTAAAATAAATGAGTGGTGCAGTTAATTAGTCGACTTATCTATGATTAAGAAACGATTGTCGCCCCTGGGCGTATAGTCCGCTCGCACAAACCACCAGCAAGTGTCAGTTTTCGCGACTTCTTTAAAACAAATCTGCAGCAAGATAAAAAAATAACTTACCCAGTGTTTAGGCATTGCACGGCCGTCACATCATGACGTCTGAACGCCGGTATCCACTCATGCTGGTGGTTACTCTTCTGTACCCTGCATAAGCGGAAACAATGGTGGCGGCTATTGCCGCGCTCGGCTGTAGCGACGATCGTCCGATCGTTTCGTTGGCCTGAACGGCGAGATAGTGTCCCTCAAGTTAGAGAAAGTATGAGCGGCTGGGAGAGAGGATACGCCCGCGGATTACACCGGGTTTGGCAGCACGCATCTCATAGACGGCGAAACAGCGTCCACTTTTTCTGCCGTTGTTTACGTTCCAGCATATATCGCATCGGCTTTTGCCCATTCGTGGTGTAGATGTCCTTTGTCTTTCGTTATAATGCCGTTTCCCGCTTCGAGCGATTGTACTGCGCGCCAGGCCAGGCCGTCAGAGTCAGTTTGTGCCGATCTACCGCAGGCGAGTAGCCTGCCAGGACGAGGTATGTAGGCAGACCGGTTAGGAGCATCATCATATGACACCTGAGTCAGTGAGAGTTGTACGTTATTTGATTTATCCTTATCTCTGCGGGTTCAGATTATGACGGCTTCTGCTTGTTGTTTGCCAGTGACTGCGCAAAATCGCTAACAATCTTTTTACAAGCGACTCGTAAAGCCGCGCGTCAAATTTTAGAACGCGCGATTCGATTCTTTGTTGTTGTCCTTCTTGGCGACGCGTCAAAACTTTGTGGCGGCATGTCGGAACTTTCTTAGCCTGCTGGCCACAATCGCGCAATGCCGTAAACATTCTGCACAATTATTCTCCCGGCTGCCAGGAGATGGGCACAACCTAATTCAAACGATAATCTAGAGAATCACCGCTGAGAAAACGATCTCGCAGTCGCAGTAGGTTGCAGCGCACTTTACGTTGACGAGACCTGGGACTTGAAGGTAATGCCCAGATAGATGTCGACACGGCCACGGCATGGATCGCCACTCGGCACAAAAACGAGAAGAAGGAAGGTGTCCGTGAAGAATCGACGCGATGTAGCACAACCTGTCGCCCACTTTAAAAACGAGCACCAGAACGCATCCCTACAAAAACTGCTTAGGCTTCTTTGAAATCGCTTGCAGGCAGCAGAAATTCGCAGCACCCACGCGGGCTGCAGGCCACTACCTAACTGCATGGATCACGCATCCGTAAAACCACGTGACCCGCGCACAATCTATCACCTTTCAGCTTAGGGAGAAGAGAAAAAGTAGAGAAGGACAGGCCGAAAACGGGAGCCGCACAAGGGTCTTATCTTATGGAGATCAACGAATGCGGGTTGTCGCCAACCTTGTACCCGGCTGATGGTGGTAGATGCATGCTGTGCTTGGACGGCGTTGGCGATGCTGGCGTATGTCGCCATCACCAACTTTCTGAACTGTGGTCGTGACCCAAACCGGAGACGCGATTGACTCAAACATGCCCGTAGCTGTCCCTGCTGTCAATGCCGAGCAGTTATAGAGCTCTCTGACGTCCAGCTTCTGAACTTCCAAACTGTCTGAGCACGAAAGTGACCGAAAATGATTGCGAGTTTGAAGATACTATGTTTTACGCCATTATAACCCAGATCGTAAATTTAAAATAAAGAAATAAGCGCGACAACTATTTTTTGCGCACGATGTCTGCAAATGTCATCGTAAATATAACCATCGTGTATATATGTTTTTTACCCGATCGATGCAAAATTATGATTTCACTCACCAGAGTTCGCGTTTGCAAATTTCAAATATTTTTACGAAAAGGTTGCACAAAGACGCACTGTTCAACACACGATGAATCATGCAGGCGCTCACCAGCGGATGGTTACTGATGCTGCGAGAAAAGGTTTTTGAAAGATGCTGCGTGAGGCGCAACAGCCGCCTTGAGCGTTCGAAGGAAAAGGATTCCGGGACGACTGACGAGTAGCGTCTTGCATCTTCGTTCAGCTAACGGTTCGTGTTTTACCCGCTCAATTTAGCGGAGAAACACGAACAAATAGATCCTACTGCTAGGATTTGGCGGAAATTGACGTCAAGTGATATAAGTACCAGGTCAGTTTCTCGCTAAATTTAGCGGGGTGGATGCGCGATACGCTGACGCCGATTGCACCATAACTCGGAAACGAGCCGCCTGCAGGCTGCGATCTCAAATCCATTGTTTGATTGACTCGCTTTCCGATCTGATGCACGTCGTCATAATGATCGCACGTCAAACATACATGCCGATTTTCATGCGGCATAAATCTTCAAAATGTGCTGATTGGTTAAATGGTCCAAATGCCTGCGAATAACTTCACTTCGACGATCTTCAACAATAATTAGCCAATTGTTTGAGACATCGTACAATATAGATCAATCAACTTGTCTTCGCGAGTACATATGACGCATTGCTGCACTGACCAAACGAATATGCTAACCGTTATCAGGGGCAATATTTGCGCGTGTATCGCGAAATAAGGCCGTATTCACGCATATACGGCCGCATCCCCAACGTATTATGCCCCGCCTATGGCGATATCCAGGGCGTATTTGCTCCCCATATATTCCCTATCTGGCTGCTTATATTGTCATATCAGGACGTATATAAATATGTCGGGGCCATATCTGACATTTTCGTACGGGTAGGGTTCGCGGCGTCAGAGCCGCACCGCCACACTCGCGCAAGAATTTCCGACAGCCCGCAATGGTCACGTGAGAACGTGACATCACGCGTGGAATGAGAGTGATTAAAACATGACATGTAATGCGAATTAAAGGTCGCCGTATGTCTCAAATTATTTCACTTTTTTAAAGTAATTCCTTTTTCTTAAAGAAGAAAAAATTAAGAATTTTAGGCGGGATTAGAACCCACGATCCTTCGGTTGCGAGTCAGGCACTTTTGACTAGCGGCCACGCGAGGCACGCTTGCGCGGCAAATGAAAATGCGATGCAAAAGAGGCCCGTTAACGCTATCGCGTTCCACTTTTAAAGGCGAAGCTTAAGCGTCCTCCAAGATTCTTTTTTGTTAAGTAAAACGAAGTAGTATTTCACGTTCTACTCGACATGGCAGCTACTTAATTGGACACTTTCTGGCGGTTTGCGTGCGTAATAGTCATAGTTCCGCCGCGCGCCCCTGTTTACTTTGTTTTTTTCCAGCCCACAGACACATAAAAGTAATGTTCACCACGTAAAAGAGGCAATAACAGACTTCTACATGTTTTAGAAGTTATATGTGTGAGAAACACGTAGTTATTTAAATTAGCTTCAAAATCAGAAATGTGTGTAGGTGCTGTCCCGTATCACTTACAACGTGCCTGTCCAGGATAAAAACGCCGGAAAAGATTGGCAGAACACCTTTCAGATAATTTGGGGGGCATTGCTTTAGGGTGGTCGACCCTTTATTTATGTTGTCAAATATTCAGTTAGTAATCAAATATATTTTATAATGATCAATAAATTTTACTATATAAAGTTCACATAACCGCTTGAGACCGACGCGGAAGGACGATACTCGAAACTACACGAGCTGTGGAGTCTGCGTAAAAGTGTTTTTCTGTTTGCTGATTGGCAGTAGTGAAATATCGGCTTGCATTGTATGCCAAAAAGGACTCTGTGATCACATGATAGATTGGAAGTCAAATGCACGAAATGTTCAAAAAGAGAGAGATCATTAATGTTATTTTTCTAAATAATCCCTCACAGAACGACTTACTGCCAAAAGAGATGCGTAAAGATGCACGCAATGAAATTCATAATTTTACATAAATAGCGCAAAGGACAGACGAATAATCCTAAGATTTTAGTATAAATAACATTTCATCAGCTTGCATGAGCTCGAAACTTCGCTAGATACTGCCTCGGGAGGCTAATGTTTTATTCGGTTTTACCTGCACTTGTTTTGGGCCCTCACTTTACAACACTATGCTTGAATAGTCATGCGCTCAAAAAATTTCTCTAGGCTGCCATATATCATCGCGAGACTGTTATAAATACTGCACAACTTTACAATTAGGACATCTATTGCTAGTGTTGCGAACATCACATTTCACCAGAAAGCTGAACTGTTTAATATTGTATGCACGTGACGTCATCACACTATAGGCTGGTGGTCATTGTGATTTCTTCTTGCTGAGAAAATCGAATTCGATGGTGCGAAATGCATGCTGCAGGAGGTTCAAGCTCAGTGAAAGTGAAGTATTTGAAAGGCACGTATTATTATTCTTAGTGCATTGTCGCGAGGAACGGCGCGAACGTGTGGCACGACAAAAACATGCTTTTTTAGCAAGAGCGTTTTTGCAAACAAAGTAGTTTCCGGGGAAACGCTTTTTGGTCTGCGCCGAAGATGTGGGGAAGAGGAACCTTTACAACACAGCATATTTTTAAAACTAACCCCCCCTCCCCCACCCACCCCCCCCACCCACCCACCCACACCCCCACACACACGCACACACACACACACACACACACACACACACACACACACACACACACACACACACACACACACACACACACACACACACACACACACACCATTCTTTTTACAGCGGAGCTGTTAAGGGCCAGTTTCCCCTGTATGATACTAAATGATGACACTAAACTTTGGACAGCTACCACCATCTATAAGTGACGACGGCAACCAGACAAACGGCTGGCCGGTTGTCTGGTTGCCGCCGTCGCGCATAGATGGCGGCAACCTCTCCAGCCTTCCGACTCTGGCTTGCCGACTTGTGGCCGGCCATTACTTCATTCCCACCATAGTACAGCTTCGCATGGTCTTCCTTCTTCACCAGAGTGGAAAGGCTGAAAGTATTCCTGAGGAATTGCCTCCTCCGTTTGTGTGTGCTAATTCGACGATTTTGTTTGTCGCTTGTTAACAGCAACCCTTCATTGCTTTTATTTTGCACTCCATGAAGTTTAAAGGGGTCATAAAACGATATGGGGTTGGAATGTTCATGACTTTTCCGAGGCGTACTGGTCCCAGTCTGGCCCAAGTATACTCGCACAGACCGCCACTGATTCAGACGCTTCTTTGTCGCGGTGAAATTGCGAGGATAAAATGAAACTATTTCTTTTAGTCTTGCCTTCGCAAAGCTGCATGTCGTAATTGTGGGATCAAAACCACCCGCCTGATGACAGTCGAGCGCGGCTCATGGATTGGACAAGAGAACTGCGTGAGCACTGTACATCGGCTCGTAACAAGCAATGCCTCGGCGGACACTTGGGTAGTGGCTCGTATCCAATCACTGCGGTGATGAGAATAGTCGAATTCTTTTAACGCTAATTGGCGGCATAAGATAGGCACCAGGCCACGTGGCCGCTTCTGGATCCGAGTTGAGGGGATGAACGATGCTCATATTTTTCTAATTTTTTGGCGACTGCCATTGCCTAGGAAAAAGAACAAAGCCAAGTTAAAACAGTTATTAACGTTAGGGAGTGATCCTGAGTAGTATTTAGTGATGTATGGAAATATTTTTATAGCTCCTTTAAGCAAAATACAGAGGGGATCGAAACTTGGGCAATAACTTGAGAACGACGCTCATGTGCGACTTACAGCGACTGCCAACGTTCGGCTGTCCCTCTGAGGTCACTAAAATCTTTTTTTTTAGGTATTTCTTCCGTACACACATGTAGCTTTATGTAACGTCATATTAATAAGTCGCATTTGTTCATTTCAATACTTCCATTCTCGGGGACATCCTTCGGATGCCGTACAGCAAAAAGAAAAAAATGTTTGGGTGCCTCAATGATGTAAAATTGGTCTTGAAACATGTTTTTGTACTTTCAATAAATACTGTTAAAAAGAAACCCCTGACGTTGCTAGCTTGCGAAAACATCCATTAGTTTCCCCCTCCACGTAATAGCAGATGCAGAAAAAATAAAGGAAAGAGACAGCTGTCGATCCCCTCCTCATCTCGCCATTTGAACAAGCGGCCACGTGATCTGACGCTAATTATATACCGTCAGTGTTCATCATAGTTATGCCCTAGGCGGCAAGGGTTTGGAAAGCAAAAGCTTAGGCTGAGCTTCAGATATTGTTAGAATTGGGCTATTATCATATTTAATTGACATGAGCCGTTATCCGAATGTTTGGCGATGCTGATTGTCATGAACCCGAGCACTCGACTAAAGGTTTTGAAAATCGCTTACGTCACGGTGTCACGTCACTCTCGGCACAAAATCGTGAGGTCATGTTACGTCACGCTGTCAACAAGGTTAATACATCTAGTGACTTCCTCAAATTAAATTGAGTTGACGCGGTGAGTCACGTGACGTCACGAGGTCATGTGACATTACTTGACAACATGTATTGACACCATGACGTCACGTGACAACGGTTAATCACAGTGCCAATACAAAAGCGCCACGAAAACCCACAATTTACCATACACTGCAATTCTGTATATGACGATTTGATCAACAGATAGAAATACAGCAGCCAATTTTTTATTCCCATATGTTCATTTTGTGATACAAAAAAAAATCAAAAATTACCTTGAACCGTTTTGAACCGGTTACCGTTATAATTTTTTTCGGTTCGGTTCCGGTTCAGTTCCAAGATGGCGGCGAAGATTTCGGTTCGGTTCAGTTCCGGTTCGGCTAAAAATAACGGTTCTGTTCCGGTTTTCGGTTCGGTTCGGTTCCGGTTCGGCACCCTGAAATACAGCGCACCGGATACTGATAGGTTTGAACTTTGACCGAACCCTGATGGCATTCTCTTCTACTTGAGACGAAAGGAACGAAACAATTGGGACTCGCTGCTCAGTCACTGTTCCGGAGATGCTAGCAGGGTACGGACACTCTGCTAGCGAGGAGCTGCCGGTCACGTGATCACGCAACGGCGACACCGAGTGCGCGCAGGAAAAGAAATACATCGAACAGCCGATCGTAAAAGAGACGAAACAATTCTTTGTGTTCCGATGAAGCGCCCGCTCTGGGATGCCCTTTTATGCTCGTCTGTTTCCGACCCACTCCGCCTGGCCTGCTCAAAGCATATGCGCCCTCTCAAAGGAACAAGCGGAAGTTGGGGGGAAATGCCAGGGGAGGGTTATCGCAACGGAAGTACCAAGCTAATTCCTGTTTCTTCCGGCGAGGGATCCCCACTCTTCCGGGAGTACGGGGCACACGCACGCACACACACACACACACACACGCACACATAAAAAGAATCAAGGAAAGAAAATTGACACACCGAGTTAAAAGAGGAACGCTAAATTAGGGACACATTATATCGTGAGATGGTGCCACACGATTTGTCCTGGCAACGAGCAACGTCTCGTCACTGTTACAGAGGCAGCGCCCTCTGTCAGACGAGACGGAAAGTTTCCGGCCATTTGGGTGTACGAATGCGATAGTCTGACCGGCAATGTTCCTGTTCCGTATCTGGTCAGAAAACGGTCAGGATTCTGAGAGCTGCCTGCCCCCTCCCCTTTTTCCCTCTTCCTCAGACGATGGCAGTTAAGCAGTTAATCCCTATGGTGTCCCATTGTAGGCGGAAGCCTCTTTCCTACTTCGCGTGTGCGTGTCTGCGCGGTGCGGTGGGCACGAGAACCGCCGATCGATCGATGCAAATGGCGGGGCCTTGCTGTCGTCGGTTGCTCTTGTTGCGCTATTCGCTTACGCATGGGTATAGTCGGTCCTTTGCGCCTGCTAGGCAAGAACGGCGGAAACGGTTGCTGCGTGGTACGCGGGAACAGTTCAAACAGCGAAGCCAAGTAAATTGCTATGGAACGCTAAAATAACAGAAGAGGGAAGGAAGTTGAGAGAGTTCTTTTGCCTCAACCAGAGCTCAATGTGGAACAGGTCGATTCCTCTTTACCTATTCAGTGGCGGTCGGCGCTGTCGCGGTGATGTCTTTGTAATTGCGGACCGCAAGCGGCATTTCTGTGACTAGGCAAACACGGGGAGCGGAACCAGCTATTGCCATTTAGGTTCCGTGTTTGCCTAGCCAGCGCTGTTTAGACCTGTGGCTCGAGGAGACCGACGGCGGCCCTCTGCGTGACTGTGTTTCGAATATGGTCTAACGTAAAATAGACTCTCGGCGACCGTGTCTGTTTGTTCCCTAATTGGTTTGATTTAAATGCGTTTTTTGTGCATACGAGGAAACATACTCTGCTCTGTCGGTCCCGTGGTTGCGGCTGAGGTTTGTTTGCGTATACTGCCGCGTGTTTACCTAATAGAGCAGGTAGGCGGGGTCCCGGAACGGCACGCAGCGTTTAGACCGTCGCTTCGGCAATCGGTCCTCGGATTTTGATTATTAATGACGAGGGCTCATTTTACGCCCCGCTAGCGAGTCGACGTTGATACGAGTTTCGTCCAGGTGGACCATGTAGAAATAATACAATCATAACATACCGCTTGTTTCGTGGGAGCCTAATGATAATGGGATACCAAACTCTCAGTCGTGTGCCATGCTGAATGATTTGCGACCATTTGCCCCGCTCCTTTATTTATCCTCGCCGGTTGACTGTGATTTATGCACGCAGCGCTTTGCTTTCGTATACGTGTTCACGGTTAATCGCTGCGAACGAAATATCGAGCCGGAAGGATCAGCGCCTGCACACCTGAAGCTCATACATTAACCAAATGAGCGCAGAGGTGGTGGGATTTAGCTGATAAAAATTTAAGGCATAGCCGTCTTCCCGTGAAAAATGAGATCAGCAAACTTTCATCTGTCAATGGCGGACAGGTTCGCAGGTGATCAAGTTAGCAGTGCATGCTAACGCGTGAAGTCTTCTGCCAATAAGCGGAGCGCGCGTCATTTGTTCGCTACGTCTATCGCGTGCCGTGGACCTTGCTCGGCGTAAATTATAGATCTCTCCAAAAATCGCCTTCGGCGCGCACCGTTCGTGTTCACTAACCGGTACTAGGAAAGATTACAGACTCGGTGTGGGAGTCGTTCATCGCAAGGGTCAGGAAAGGTGTTTAAAAAGCGCCCGTTGATGCCATGGAGTTCGTAAGAAATATAAAATGACACAATGAATTTTGGCGACGTCGGAACGGTACGGAAGAACATCTATGACCGATGGTCATGATGAGCCCATATTGTTGGCGACGCTTCATTTTACGCAAGGTAGCATCCCAACATTCATTCTAGGACACGTGACTAGCTTTCTTTCCTTCTAGCTCCATTTTGCTGTAAGACTATGGCGTCGCGCGTTATATCGCAATAAATAAAGCTGGCATGCGCTGGAACAACGTCCACTCGCGCAGCAAACGGAACGCGCCTAACCTATCGTCTGCCTTCTTCCTATGCTTTTCTGTCGCTCTCTTTCTCTTAGGGCCACCAATGTTAGCGTCTTCAATTTGCCGCGCACTGCTGCGATCTTAAGGCCGGTACACACATTTGCGTTTGAGTGCGTTCGACTGCGCTGCGTCGAGAAACGAAAGCGAGTCACCATTCGTGCTTCGTATGAAGCGTGGAATCAATTCAAGGAATAGCTTGGCACGCCACATAAGAAGCAGGTATGTCTTGGTTTCTCGCAGCCGCAACGCAGTCAAATGCACTCAAACGCTTTCGAAAGCAACTGCTGTGTAGAAGCCTGTATGCCAATACGGATGCGTTTCCGCGTGTTTGCCACTGGCTGCAGGTCCAAGATCCACTAACAGTGACGTCATGCGCAGGCCTTATCCTCTAAGTGGTATTAGTTCCTCAACCCCCCCCCCCTCCCTCGGACTGATGCACTCTAGGGGATGTTGTGCGTGTTAGTGTTGGCCTCAAACAATACTTTCGTTCCTTTGATCTCGTTTGGAAAGCCACTGATGCGTGTCACGGATGGCCGCAGCTGTCGGTAATCGCGTGTTCACCATCCTCGTCTAGACGGGAGCCCTTTAATCCCCACACGTGATGACACCGTTTCGAAAACGAGCGCACCGAGGGCACCCCCTCCCGCGCGTGTGGTTTTTGGTTTCGCCACGCGCGTGCACGCGACCGTATACAGAGGAGCCCGTCCACGTTTGTGACGTCACGGATGACGTCAGTACCGAGGGATCGTACGAGTTAATTTGCGAAAAAACAAAAACGCACAAGCAAAAGAACGCCACCTGTTGAGGTTCCTTAACGCAAAGTGGTCACGCTTTTTTTTTTTTTCGCGTTCAATATGCGTTTTGAGGTTTAGCGGCGAAAAGGTCATGCTGGCGCAGGGCGACAGCGGGGTGACGATACCTGCAGATGCGGTCCAATGGGAGGCGGAACGGTGTTATTGGAGACAATAGATGAATGCGGTGATGCGAAGCGCGACGCGGAATTGCGTGCTGCCAGAGGACAGCTTGCGAACGTGGGCGAACTGTTTGATACGGACGCGCTACGACGGGATAGAGCAGAAATTACCGTGCTCAAGGACTCTTGATAGGATCCCTGTCAGGGCGCATATGGCACGGTAGCGGGTCATTTTTTACACGTCGCGTGATCTGCCGACGCGTTTGTTTAATCGAATGACGCGCTCGCGGTTTGGCTTCATTTTCGGACATTTTTCTTTGTGCATTTATTTACTGTATTTTCCGGACTATAGCCCGCGAACTACGCATGTTTAAAAGCTGAAATTTTAGGCTGTGCGGACTATCTACGCCTGTGGACATTACAGGATTTTTGTTTTTCAATATCGTTGATTATGACGAAACGAGACAGATTTTGTGAATGAAAAAGTATGCTAATGATGATTTGTGTATCTTATAGGCTTCTTTGTGAGCTAAGAAAGCAGACATTTGTCAAGGTGTGCCGTCTATGAGAAGATTTTCGTGTCAACTGAGCACCAGGTGCGAACTATGCAGTGGGTGCGGACTATGCGCCGGGTGCGGACTATCTAAGGAAAAACGTTTCATTTTTGACCCCAAGTTTGCCCCTGCGGACTATACACTGCAGTGCGGACTATAGTCCGGGAAATACGGTAGGTCATTTTGGGACGTGGCTCGAAGTACTTTGCAGCTTTTTTGCTTTTAGTGGCGAAACAGAAAACTCACAGCTTGAAGGTGGTTAACACTTCAGAAATCCAGTTTCTAAACAACGCGCAGAAAAGAACGCCTTTCGGAGAGGCACCGTGACATTCTGATCCTCTTGCGCTACATTTCAGAAATTTTTTCCTGGATTTTAGTATGCAACGTAAGTAGCTGGATCTCCAACGTAATCGTTTGTCGTTCAAGTGCAAAAACCAACAAAGAAACACAGACGTTCTTGGGTAGGTTAATGTTGTAGGCGTTACCGATAAAAAGAACGAAATACGTGACTTGTTACTTGGCGATAAAAAGAACGTGTTGCAGGCAGATGTTACCTCAAAATAAAAGGAACGCATTACCGTTCCGCGTTAAAAGTAACCAATGTACTTTTACGTTATTTTGTATTTATAAATTGACGGCGACAACGTTCTTTTGGTTACAAAGATTTTTCGACACTGGGACAAGGGGCGCGGGCATTTTTTGGTTTTTCTAAGTTTGGAATGTTTGCGTGGGGAAAGGAGAGGCAAACATTTTGAAGCTATGTAGGGTGAGTGCTGCAATCGATGACTTGGAGCCTAGAAACACGAATAATGTAAGTGTATTTTTTTTAAGTTCATGGAAGAAGATGTAATAAGAAACGTGACTCGTTACTCGTTACGTGAAATAAGTAACGTAAGTACGTTACCCATTAGTGTTTCAAAAATGTAACATCTACGGTACTAAGATCCCTCCCAAAAAGTAACGGGTAACCGATAACGCCGTTACTGGTAGCGTGTTACCGCCAACACTGGGAAGAATGTACAATAGCCCTATCTCGGGCATGCGGAACTGGGGTGAAAAGGACCGAAATCTTGCTTTTGTCGGGCTATTTAGGGCTCTGAGTGCCCCCCCTCTCTCTCTTCCCCCCCCCCCCCAAAACAAAAAGGCAGGGTACGACTAGATTTGCTAGTCTTTGAACCTATTTAATTGTGAAACGAGTGTGAGAGCTAGGGATCACTGCGTGGTTGTTCGACTGTCGACTGGCGTCTTTTGGACTCAGTTCTCGATGAAATTCCAGGATTAGGCTTGACTTCTTGTTGCTCAGTTTTGACCTGGCAACTTAGGCCCTAAATTGTCAAAACAAGTGCCAGAATTATGCTTCAGTGCTGGTTATTCCGTTGATCCGCGGAATCTTTTGCTGGTGTCTGGCACTTTGGCACTTATGTGGCGAACCAGAGAAGAGCCGTAGAAAAGGCGAAGAATAGCCGATTGGCATTAACTCACATAGCTTGAAAGTAAACAGACTGCATCACCGTCCCCACAACAAAGTATTTGACCGAGAGAAAAAAATATTAAATAAAGCATTTATTCGTATGTTCATTGTGTCACAAAAAAAAAAAGAGAACACACGCAAGGTAGAATTAAAAGCTTACCGGAGGCAACGGTTTTGATAGACTTCAGGACATTGCATAGAAATCAAGAAGCACTCCCATGAGAAACCCTTTCGTTTGATAAGAGCGAAACAACGTAATTGTAAGCGTTCCATTCGAAAAGTGCCAATTTGTCGTTTTCTTTTTTTAGAAGTTGAAAGCTTTGGTGTCAAGAGAGTTGTTTACGTTCGTCTCCGCCCATTGTGAAGACATTGCGCACAAGCATCACGATGCTTGCACACTCTGAAGTGGTTTGTGAGGCTAACTTGAGGTCCTAATGGCATTTCGACCGGGGGCACAGTAGTACCTTTCAGAGAGCCAAGGTATTAATAAAATAAAAGGATTTAAACGCTTCCTTTTTTGTAAAACTTTGGCTCGAACGAGACCCTTTAGTACACATCTTATGAACGACAATTTCAGCTCAATTTGTCGGTTTCCTTCTTTTCACAAAGCGACAAAAGAAGTCCGTTTTTTTTTTAACAAAGGTTTACATTATATTTTGTGTTGAGCTTGATTGTTCAAAACAACGTAACAATGCACGAAGATCAGCTTAGCAAACAAACAAGAGGTCGGGTGTCCAGTTCATTGAAAATTTCAACAAACAAAACAGAAGAAAAAACTTAAAAACATTTGGAAGCGAGAAAAGAGAATTGCGGGACGTGACACACAATGAAATCAGGAGTTAAGAGAGCGGTTACTCTTTACTGACGCCTCAGTAGCGACGAAGGGCCGTGCTTGGTTCGGTAATGCCTCCAGAAAGTGTTTCCCACAGCGCTGTCATTCCGCCCTCTCTAAAACACTCCGCTCTCGCTTTGTTCAATTTTTTTTTTCGCGCGCGCCTTCGTCTAAAAGGGAAGGAAGTGGTAAGAGAGAGCGAAGGGTGAAACACAACGGTGTCTTTCTAAAGTGGGAACGAGCAACGGGTTGAGCGATGAAAGGGTTGGGAGGGACTCGATTGACGCGCGGACCCGAGCTTGTCGTGGTAACGGCACAATGCGGCGAGGATGAGAAGTGCACTCCAGGAATTACGCGAGCTAGGAGAGGGAGGGGACAAGTGGGGGAAGACGGAGGAAATCGGGGAGCTGCGGCGGTTTCTCGAGTTCACCAAACTAAGTCAGATTTTCGGAATACCCCAGGCTTTCCTTTTTCCCGGCAAGTTATTTATTATCTCAAATTAGAAAAAAATAGCTGTTGAGAAGATGGCGAGTGAATGGATGTTATTTTGAAACCAACGTGCAGATATTTCTGCCCGCCCTCCAGTGGAGTGACGTCGCTTGTTGTTTCACTGGACGAGTCAAGTAGGCATTCTGAAAAAAAAAGAACACAGTGTCGTATTTTGCTCGCCATTTCTCTTTTATAATGTGAGCTTATCCTGCATTGATTTCACACCATCAAATTCCTCGTAACCCGTCGGGAACAAGCTGTGCTGACCCCACGTTAAAAGATTGGTGGATGCATGGATGCTAAAACTATTAAACCCTCTATGAGCTGTTCACACATGAAGCGGAGCGCTACAAGCGTAGCGCTTACCTCGCGCTAAGCGCGTGCTGACGGGAGCGTTCACCAGCTTTGTATCTCACCGTCAAAACTGTTGCTCATGGCAGACGATAAGTAGCTGACGGCACGTGAGGAGCGCTACATTAGCGCTTCGCTGCATGTGAGAACCGACCTTAAAGGCCTGTTCACACATGAAGCGGAGCGCTACAAGCGTAGCGCTTACCTCGCGCTAAGCGCGTGCTGACGGGAGCGTTCACCAGCTTTGTATCTCACCGTCAAAACTGTTGCTCATGGCAGACGATAAGTAGCTGACGGCACGTGAGGAGCGCTACATTAGCGCTTCGCTGCATGTGAGAACCGACCTTAAAGGCCTGTTCACACATGAAGCGGAGCGCTACAAGCGTAGCGCTTACCTCGCGCTAAGCGCGTGCTGACGGGAGCGTTCACCAGCTTTGTATCTCACCGTCAAAACTGTTGCTCATGGCAGACGATAAGTAGCTGACGGCACGTGAGGAGCGCTACATTAGCGCTTCGCTGCATGTGAGAACCGACCTTAAAGGCCTGTTCACACATGAAGCGGAGCGCTACAAGCGTAGCGCTTACCTCGCGCTAAGCGCGTGCTGACGGGAGCGTTCACCAGCTTTGTATCTCACCGTCAAAACTGTTGCTCATGGCAGACGATAAGTAGCTGACGGCACGTGAGGAGCGCTACATTAGCGCTTCGCTGCATGTGAGAACCGACCTTAAAGGCCTGTTCACACATGAAGCGGAGCGCTACAAGCGTAGCGCTTACCTCGCGCTAAGCGCGTGCTGACGGGAGCGTTCACCAGCTTTGTATCTCACCGTCAAAACTGTTGCTCATGGCAGACGATAAGTAGCTGACGGCACGTGAGGAGCGCTACATTAGCGCTTCGCTGCATGTGAGAACCGACCTTAAAGGCCTGTTCACACATGAAGCGGAGCGCTACAAGCGTAGCGCTTACCTCGCGCTAAGCGCGTGCTGACGGGAGCGTTCACCAGCTTTGTATCTCACCGTCAAAACTGTTGCTCATGGCAGACGATAAGTAGCTGACGGCACGTGAGGAGCGCTACATTAGCGCTTCGCTGCATGTGAGAACCGACCTTAAAGGCCTGTTCACACATGAAGCGGAGCGCTACAAGCGTAGCGCTTACCTCGCGCTAAGCGCGTGCTGACGGGAGCGTTCACCAGCTTTGTATCTCACCGTCAAAACTGTTGCTCATGGCAGACGATAAGTAGCTGACGGCACGTGAGGAGCGCTACATTAGCGCTTCGCTGCATGTGAGAACCGACCTTAAAGGCCTGTTCACACATGAAGCGGAGCGCTACAAGCGTAGCGCTTACCTCGCGCTAAGCGCGTGCTGACAGGAGCGTTCACCAGCTTTGTATCTCACCGTCAAAACTGTTGCTCATGGCAGACGATAAGTAGCTGACGGCACGTGAGGAGCGCTACGTTAGCGCTTCGCTGCATGTGAGA